>WSYH01010791.1:0-22342 GCA_036426205.1 Ascaphus truei | reverse complement strand
ATACTAATAACACTACTAAGGACATATTTTTGTTTTTTTATATATATAATACATATAATAGTATAATACATTTCAATAATATGTCCTTAGTAGTGTTATTAGTATTCTATGTTGGGCATTCTAGGCATCTAAATACATCAATATATATTCTCAATTAGTTTTTTCATTAATCTCTTGCTGTCTTTTTATTCCATCCAAACAAGCCCTATTATTTATGAGTAACCCCTTTATTCTTTCCTTTTTCTGACATATCAATAGGACATTGGATCTCTACAGATTCACATATGAACTACATGTATACATTTATTAGATGTCATTCATATGTATTCAAGTTTTTTATAAATCACATTTAATATAAGTTTTTCAATATATACATTTAATTATTGTTGTTTCCGGTTTATGTATATTTGTAATTATTTATGTTGCATTTTGTTTCATCATAATGATATTTTGGTCATTGAGATAATACTATTAATATCATATACGTTATACAATTTAATTTATTATTATTTTTTATCTATTATGCTAAATGTTATGTAAAATCAATTTAATGGTTAAAACACAAATTACTCCTTTGTCATCAAATCAATATAATTCGCCTATATGATTGGACTGTGGTACTATTTATACGAAGTAATTACAAGTGCAGTCCATCCCCTGATTAAATCCGCTGTGTCGGAAGAAACGCGTAGGATCACGTGGTGAGAGCGAACTACGGTGGTCGAGTGAGTGCCTGACAGTGTTGACGCCAGAGAGGAAGAGAGGAAGTCCATTGAGTCTGCTCTCATGCAATAGGAACCTTTGCAGACTAGGAACAACACTGCTGAAATCTCGGGTTGCCGGAGGGATTTTTAGACGGTGACACCAGCAGCAGTGAGGTCTCAAAAGATACACTCCATGACGGAGCAAACTGACGGCGGTCTGGCGTTTCATGTTGGTGCATGAGCTTGCTCATACAACGCTTTTTATTCTATGGCATATTGTGAGTTTTAAATTGTCGCAGTTTGTAGTATTAAAACTTTTGTACTCAGATTTCACGCTAGGATCGGGCGCTTTTTTCTCCTTTCTTTTTTCCCACTCATGCCCTTGGTGGGGCTCGATGGGTGAAGTGGGATCATTCGTTCACACAGAGAATGAATGATCCCATTTCACCCACCAGGCCCCACCAAGGACATGAGTCCGGTATGGGAGAGGGGAGGCAGATCTCGCTACTCACGCCAGCACTGTGACAGTACTTCGGGACAAGATGGCCACCTCATCTCCTTCTGGCCTCTCGCGCCCGGCACCCACAGGTAACAATTTGTGGTTCGCCAGGGGGGACGACACATACACGAGTGATTTCTTTTCGGCACCCTTCGCTTTTTGTTAGGCTTTATTTTGTAATAGATTAGCTTAGATTGATAGATTTATTTTGCTTTGTAGGCTGGCCCAATGAGGTTTGCGATGGCTGCTAATTGAAATCTGCGGCCTCTCCAGCACTGGCTGTGTCCAGGCTGAACGGGGAAGGGGAAACAGCCACTCACCCTTATTTATCGGGTCTTGGTTCTTGTCCCCGTCGAGCGTCCCTGATGCGCTGGTACTACACCCAACTAAACTATCTAAATTTGTCAGAGGCTATTCTCCGCTCTGCCCCAAGCAGTGTGGAGAAAGAGCGGACCTGCACCACATGCTGTGGTCCTGCACAAAGGTGGCTCCGATTTGGGCGGAAATTAAAGAGTGGCTGCAGCGGCTGATTGGGGTGGAGGTCCCCCTTGACCCATGGCTGTTCCTCTTGGGCAGGCGGGTCTGGGGGTTCTCGAACGCAACGCAGAAATTGATTGCACATTTTGCCACGGCCACCAGGTGTGAGCTAGCAGCACTGTGGAAGCAACCAGATATTCCGATTATACCCAAAATCAGAAACAGAATTTGGTTTGTTTGCCGGATGGAACAGTTGACAAGTCTGGTCAACGACTCCGGCACAAATTTTCTAAAAGTCTGGTCGCCGGGGTTGGCGCAGACAGACATCCCGGGGGTGGACTGTACCACTATACTGCAATAATAGTTAGAAGATGCGTTCTCCAGTGACGAAACGGATCCTGGACGGTAGGGGACTCTTATGACGGAATTCACAAATAACGGGGTGCCGCCGAGAGATAGACATAGGCCAGTGTCACTCCCACTAGAAAGAAACCCGAGCTCGATCTGGAGAAGCAGGCGGAAGGTGCAGCAGCTCTCATCAACGGAGTCGCACCCCCCATACCCTGCCTCCCCTCCCCAATTCCCCCGTGTTCCTGTCTCCTTGTAAGTCTTGTAAGTCCTGTCAGTCAGTGTTTGTTTTGACTGAGGTCGGAGGAGAAAACACGGTGATTCTTTGTAAGCCAATGGGCAGTGTTATCATATCTGTAATGTATCACCCAATAAAGTCAAAGTTATAAAAAAAATAAAAAAAAAGGGTATAGAGTCCCTAAGGAAAGGGTATAGAGTCCCTAATGAAAGGGTTAAAGTCCCTTCAACGAGGATCACCGTCTGCCGGGGTGCTGGAAACCTCACACGTAACCTTTCATCTGGTGTCAGAAGTGGGGCCTTCACAGGGTCGGTGAGTTAAATCCATTTTATTGTTTCTCGCTGCCCCTCTGAGGGTCTTACTTGGTAGAATGGTGTAGACATAGTAGCACGTATAGAGTCATGGCTACAAAGTAGCAGGTATGGAGTCCTGGCTACAAAGCAGCAGGTATTGAGTCCTGGCTGCAAAACAGAAGATATAAAGTCCTGTCTGTATACTGGGCTGTCTATTGGTCCCCTATATCATGGATATTTAGATAAGGTTATATTGTAATAAGATAAGTTTCCTTTATAAGTTAATTATGGATACTAACGCAAGTAAAATGTCATCTGGAAGTAAGCCAGACAAAATAAAGTATAAGACTAACAATAACAATAAGAAATGGGTTAAAACTGTTAAGGAATGTGCTGCAGCATGGGTCAAAATTGCACCTTATGGATGTGAATTGCTGCCAACTCAAAATTTTCACCACTCTCAAAATGCATATCTGCCCCCTGCCCCTACGGCACCGGGACAATTACCACCTCCATATGTTGCCCCAATTTACCCACGTGTCCCCGTTCTCAAACCCCCTGAACCCCTTAACCCTTCCCGGGTCACAGGCTCTGAAGCATTCTCAGATGAAGAAATCTTTATGGCTTCACGGGGATCTCGAAGGAATAGGCTCCCTTGATCCCTCCCTATTGACATGCCTGTCAAGCAGATCAGTAAGGATGGGGAGGAGATGGACTCAAGGAAGGAATTAACCCCTGCCAGGGACCGTTCACGGGACAGGGAAAAGTCTGAGGACGAGTCAGAATCATACACTGACACTGTGGCACAGGCATATGCAAGTCCGTCTACCAACACACGGGCTAAAAAAAAGCTAGGAGAAAGTTGTAGGAATGTTGATTGAAGGAATAAAAATAGTGGCAGAGATGGTTTTGTTTTGTTAAAGTGATATTAGTAAATGTTAGAAAGTCGATCAGAGAGAGATAAAGGCAGAAAATATAATTTTTCCAATTTAATTTTAAGACATGCAACCCAAATTATCTGTGCCAGATTGACCGAGTATGAGTGCATATTGAGTTTCATTAATAATAAATTACCCGTCTGGATTGAAAAGCTCAGGGAGCCTTATGTATTGCAAATCTTGGCAGAGAACAAGATTACAGCAGGTATAGGTTTTTTTTTTTTTCCCCTCAGAATGTTTTATTAGATTTTCAGGTATAAATATGGTAAAAAGGTTGATTGAGTAATCCCTGTGTGCTTGTATAATCTGAGTGAATCCTACCCATGTGAAAGTCTTATATGCATTGAATAATAGGAATGTCTGTTTATTGTATGTATACAAAATTACTAACCAGGAACTTGCAAGTGTTTCTAAATTAAGCATATCATTAATTGCTCACGTTGAAGTTTAATTTTTAAAGGTGTACACCCCCACTACAACACAAACTAATCAACACTGGGCAAGGGAGAGTTTGACTGGTCATGGAGAGAAGGAAAAAGAATGGGCAAATGCGGAAAAATCATTTGATCTTTACCATTTTTATTAATAAGCTCGGTCACTGGTACATTTTAAGGATTTATTGTTCCGGCCAGACGATAAATTTTTAAAACCAGAAAAGACATCCTTTCCCAACTTCTCTATTTCCTCTCTCTCTCACACTCTCTCTCTCTCACGCTCTCTCTCTCACTCTCTCTCTCACACTCTCCCTCTCTCACACACTCTCCCTCTCTCACACACTCTCCCTCTCTCACACACCTCTCCCTCACACACACACTCTCCCTCTCTCACACACACACTCTCCCTCCTCATCACACTCTCTCACTCACACACTCTCTCACTCACACACTCTCTCTCACACTCTTACACTCTCACACTCTCTACACTCACACTCTCTTTCACACACACTCTCTCTCTCACACACACTCTCTCACACTCTCCCTCTCTCACACTTCCACACTCTCACACACACTCCTCTCATCTCTCACACACACACTCTCTCACTCTCTCACACACTCTCTCACACACTCTCTCTCTCACACACACTCTCTCTCTCACACACACTCTCTCTCTCTCCTCGCCCACACTCTCTCTCTCTCTCTCACACACACTCTCTCTCTCACACACTCTCTCTCTCTCTCTCACACACACACTCTCTCACACACACACTCTCTCACACACACACTCTCTCTCTCACACTCTCTCACACACTCTCTCTCACACACTCTCTCTCACATACTCTCACACACACACTCTCTCACTCACTCTCTCACACACACTCTCTCACACTCGCTCAAACACTCACTCAAGCACTCTCACTCAAGCACTCAAACACTCACTCAAACACTCACTCAAACACTCTCACTCAAACACTCTCTCATTCACACACATTCTCACACACTCTCACACACGGGGGAAATCAGAGAAAGGGGGGGAGAATGGGAGCAGGGGGGGCGAAATCAGAGCAGAGGGGGGGCGGAGATAACACTCTATGCCCCTCCTCTGCCCTGCAGGGGAATATGTTTGCAAATGTGTGTACATTCAAGAACTTCCAGTGGCAAGTGGGTAAAGGAATTGGGGTGCTCAAACCCGCAGCAACTCCATCCAAAGGCATAAATATTAATAACCCCTGGAGATACCAATGGGAGTGGGTAGGCAGAATAAAGACATGTAGGTATAATGTTGACTTTTATGCAGTCAAACCCAACTATAATAGTCTGAGCCAATAAACCCTACTCACGTCATCTCCAGGTTTTTTCTGCCGGCGTGCAAGCCAGAAAGGATCCAGAATCCAGAGACATCCAGTAGAAAAAAACGAGTGGCGCACAGCCAGGGAGCCAGGTGTGGAGTAAAAAAACTTTTCTTTATTGCAGCATGGTGAGAGACAAATTCACCCCCTTGGGGGACACAGACAGGGATTTTTAATTCCCGTTACACAATTCTTTGGTAATATATGTTTTAAGTAAATCTATTAAAAGTTATTTTTTACACTTAGTGGTGTGCAGTTTATTGAATTCTTTTAGGGGCACAATCACTTTGTGTTCCCTTGTTTTTTTCTTATGTATTTTAATATATTAAAACTGTGTTGTTTTACTATGTTTATGATATTGAATATGTCTTATATGTATAACTAGATGTCACATAGTGATTGATATGAAATTGGTGCATTTGGGTTTGAATCATAACATCACTGCCAACAGGTATATAAGGATCAATGAACAATTCTAATCCACAATCCTTGAGGACGTTCCAGATCGAAAGGAATGCATTGGATGAGCGCCAAGAGCTCCGGTGTCCATCTGAAGTGTGCAACATCTGCACGGCTTCTGTCTCATCCTCTGAGAGTAATCATCCGGATCCCATAGCTCCGTCACGAGTCACGTCACGTGGACAGTGACCGGAGTGGCAGAAAGCAAAGGAGGATGAAGCAACAGAGAGACACAGGACTTACCAGCCCAAACAGGACTGTTTTCACAGGCAATTGTTTGTTTGAGGATTGTACCTGAGACCAGGAGGGTCCCCACGCCAGATCCCCCGGTGTTTTTACACTATATTGCTGTCAAAGAACATCCGTTTGTGAGTTCCCATTCATTCATTCTCAATACATGTATTAACAATATCACACTACTGTGTTTTTCCATTTTCCCTTGAGCCTCAAGGGAGATTACATTTCCATATTTGCTGTTAGAGGGGTCACCCCCATCCGTATCTCTCCCTGCCTAACATAAGCCATTATATTCACTTATTCCCTATTTAATTTGTGTGGTTTGTGCCCTGAATTTCTGTTTCTATATTGTGTATTAAGACAAGAGACGTTGCCGTGTTTTGGAAGCTGCCATCTCTAAATCCTCATTGAAGCCTTTGCCGTGTGTATTATATAGTATATGCAAGTGATCCAATGCTAGGTAAAAAAACATATTTGAATGCTGTTTTCTGTCTACCCATAATCAAATTAAGTGTTGCCACCTAGGCAGGGAACACCCTGTGTAGAAAACCATCTGTTTGAATGTGCCTCAGATGTGCTAATTAAGCAGACAGAACCAAACTGTCAGGTGACTTTTTAGGCCTATATAAACCCAGTCAGAACAGCTAGTCTGCTTGCAGCCCATATCCAAGTGGCCCATTATAAGTGGCATGACTACTGAACAACTCAAGTTTAAAAGGAAGGTCAAAAGAAGGGAAGAAGTGGACACCCCAACAGGCCCCGATTCCTGCATTTGAACTACGCTGGAAAGGAGGATATCATCTATACCAGACTGCATCATTACTGCTGTGATGCTGCCTTTACCATTTATATTTGCTGTGACTTCACTTCTTCTCAAATTATGCACTTCTTTTTACCAGCCTCAGTACGTCTCTAACTCCATTCATATATCTCCATCTCTCCTTCCTTCACCACTTCTCTGTTCAAATGAACTCCTTTCTTACCTGCGTCCTCTGTCACCACACAGCTATATCCCCTGCACTAAAAAACACCCCTACAAATCATCCTCACACATCCTTTTTCTATCCATGCTTCTCCTCCTTGCTTCTGGGGATATCTCTCCCAATCCTGGTCCCTGTCTTACAGAGGCGGCACATTTTATTTGAGTGCGGCTAGCTCCGCAAGCCTGGGGATGCCCCGGCATGCTAGCCGCACTCCCTCGGCGTGCCGCGCGTCATCGGGTGCCTGCGCCCCCTGCACGCGCGTCCAGGGCTCCCCGAGGGAGCCCTGGTGTCCCGCGATGTGGGGGACGGCGGCAAGGGGTTCCGGGGGACCCGGCGGACCCGGCAGCGGGAGGGAGAAAGCCCCGATCGGAGGGCGCTCCTCCGCGGCTTCGGCGCGCGCCCGGCACCCTCCGGCGCGTGCCAGGTTACTGCTGCGGCCGAGAACGGGCAAATGCTCAAATAAACTCGGCCGCAGCAGTATTCCTACATGCGATCGTCCTCGCCTGCCAATTGCAACCTCTACTCCTTCTGGTGTCAACCCCTCCAACCTCATACCCATCCCCTGCCACCCTCCCTCCTCTCTCCCTTTCTCCTGTGCCCTTTGGAATGCTCGCTCCCTTTCTAACAAGTTCCTCTCTGTACATGACTTTTTTCTCTCTCACTCTCTGCTCCTATTTGCTATAACCGAGACCTGGCTCACTCAGTCTGACTCTGCTCTGGAAGCTGCCCTCTCCTATGGTGGCCTTTCCTTCTCCCACACTCCGTGCACTGATGGCAGGGGTGGAGGCGTGGGGCTCCTGCTCTCCTCTCTGTCGTTACCGAACCCTTCCTATTCCTCCCTCTCTTGCTTTTCCCTCCTTTGAGGCTCACTGTCCAGATTTTCTCTCCTCTCCCTGTCCATGTGGCGGTCATCTATCGCCCACCTACCTCTACTCATCCCCCCTCTGCCTTTCTCTCTCACTTTGAATCCTGGCTCTTTCTTCCTCTCCTCAGACTCCCCTGTTCTTCTCCTTGGGGACTTCAATTGCCACATTGATGACCCCTCTCTCCCTTGGGCTTCCCGCTTTCTTTCTCTAACTTCTTCTTTTGGCCTTCAACAGTGGACTGCAGCCAGCACCCACAAGGATGGCCACTACTTAGACCTGGTTTTCACTAAAAACTTCTCTCTCTCCGATTTCTCCATTTCCCCTTTTCCTCTCTCTGACTATCATCTCATCTCATTCTCTCTATCTCGCTTCTCTCCTTCTCCACCTCCATCTACCCCCCGGTTCTGCAGAAACCTGCGCTCTATTCACTTAACTGACTTTGAGTCCACTTTATGCTCCTCCCTCTCCTCTCTCAGCTCTGCTACAGACCCCGACAACCTGGTCAGGAACTACAACTCTGTCTTGTCCTCGTCTCTTGATCTACATGCTCCGCTTTCTCTCTGCCGCACTCGCCCTTCTAACCCTAGACCCTGGCTAAATTCCCACACACTCATTCTGCGTTCCTCCACTCGTTCCTCTGAATGCCTCTGGAGGAAGTCTCACACTCTCGCAGACTTCCTTTACTACAAATTTATGCTATCCTGTTTCAACTCTGCCCTCTCGCAAGCTAAACAAGCCTACTTTTCTGCACTAATCAACATGCACAAGTCTAACCCACGCCGACTGTTCTCTGTCTTTGCTACTCTACCACCCTCAGCTGCCTCTCCTTCCTCCATTTCCGCTTAGGAATTTGCTGACTATTTTAAGGAAAAGGTGGAATCCATATGGCAGAACATCCCCTCCGTTTCTTCCTCCCATCCTACACCTCTTCCTAACTCTCCTCCTGCTTTCCTTGACTCTTTTCCAGTCTCAGAGGAGGATGTGTCGCTGTTGATCGCCTCTTCGCCCTCTACCACTTGCCCTCTTGACCCCATTCCCTCCCATCTCCTAAAACCTCTTGCTCCTACTATAATCCCTACGCTCACACACATTTTTAACTCCTCCCTCTGCACTGGAACCTTTCCATCCTCCTTCAAACATGCAACAGTCATACCATTACTCAAAAACAGCAAGCTTGACCCTACCTGTCTTTCTAACTATCGACCTGTCTCCCTCCTGCCTTTTGCCTCTAAACTCCTTGAACGTCTTGTATTCTCTCGCTTGCTCCATTTTCTCAACACCTATTCTCTCCTAGACCCTCTACAATCTGGCTTTCGCACTGCTCACTCCACGGAAACAGCCCTCACTAAAATAACTGATGACCTCCATGCTGCCAAAGACAGAGGTCATTACACTCTGCTCATATTACTAGACCTCTCTGCAGCATTTGACACCGTTGACCACCCTCTTCTCCTTCACATTCTCCATACTCTTGGTATTCGGAACAAAGCTCTATCCTGGATCTCATCCTACCTCTCCCATCGTACTTTCAGTGTCTCTTCTGCTAACACCTCCTCCTCCTCTATTGATCTCTCTGTGGGGGTACCCCAGGGCTCTGTCCTGGGACCTCTTCTCTTTTCTCTGTACACACTCTCTCTAGGTGACCTAATAACATCATTTGGGTTTAAATATCACCTCTATGCTGACGACACACAAATGTACTTTTCAACACCCGACCTTACACCTGCTGTACAAACCAAAGTTTCTGAATGTCTCTCTGCTATATCATTCTGGATGGCCCTCCGCCGCCTTAAACTCAACATGGCTAAAACAGAGCTCCTCATACTTCCTCCCAAACCTGGCCCTACTACCTCCTTCCACATTACTGTTGGAACTACGATCATTCACCCAGTAGCCCAAGCACGCTGCCTAGGGGTCACACTCGACTCCTCTCTCACATTCGCCCCTCACATTCAAAACATTTCTAAAACTTGTCGCTTTTTCCTCCGCAATATAACAAAGATACACCCTTTCCTCTGTTGCTCGACTGCTAAAACTCTGACTCAGGCCCTCATTCTCTCCCGTCTTGATTACTGTAACCTCCTGCTGTCCGGCCTTCCTGCCTCTCACCTGTCTCCCCTACAATCTATCCTAAATGCTGCTGTCAGAATCACTCTACTCTTTCCTAGATCTGTCTCAGCATCTCCCCTCATGAAATCCCTCTCCTGGCTTCCGATCAAATCCCGCATCTCACACTCAATTCTTCTAACTTTTAAAGCTTTACACTCTTCTGCCCCTCCTTACATCTCAGCCCTAATTTCTCGCTATGCACCATCCCGACTCTTGCGTTCTGCTCAAGGATGTCTTCTTTCTACCCCCTTTGTATCTAAAGCCCTCTCCCGCCTTAAACCTTTTTCACTGACTGCCCCACACCTCTGGAATGCCCTTCCCCTCAGTACCCGACTAGCACCCTCTCTATCCACCTTTAAGACCCACCTTAAGACACACTTGCTTAAAGAAGCATATGAATAGCACTGTGAATATTCTGAACACATGATACATAAAGCTTGGCCCCCTGCAGACGCACTTACCAGAACTCCCTCCTACTGTCTCTGTACGTTCTCCCTACCTACCAATTAGACTGTAAGCTCCTCAGGGCAGGGACTCCTCTTCCTTAATGTTACGTTTATGTCTAAAGCACTTATTCCCATGATCTGTTATTTATATTATCTGTGATTTATTTGATTACCACATGTATTACTACTGTGAAGCGCTATGTACATTAATGGCACTATATAAATAAAGACATACAATACAGCTGCACCTCATACTTTTTAAAATCGTATTTATTTCACATTGCATGTTTGTTAATTAATTTGCGCTTATATTTTTCTCACTGCCAAAAAACTGTTAACCCAGTAGCTGATTTATGACAGCGGTGGGCTTATGGAGTTAGAACAAAAAGTCCATATATTTAATTATAAATTAGAATTCAACACTGTGTGTTTTGGGTTCGTACATTTTCATCTTCTACTCCAGTGACCTCTCTGGGAAAGACCTGTGATATTTGGTAACATACGGTATAGAGATTTCTGTTTGTTTTATAATTTTATAAAGTAGAAGGTTTTTTCATGTTTCTGTGTTGGACAGACCCACTGCCCAACTCTACCCTGGCCCCAGTCAATAACCACAGAATGATGCTAAAAAGCATTAGCACTTTTACCCACTGTCGCCATGCTGTGACAGGATAAAACACAATATATAGCTGTTATAATTATAACACATAGGGAGGTGATTGGGGCCTCCAACGTCCCCTAATCTCAGGTAATTTCCCTATCTGCTTCTGCTCCGTCTCTATATACCATACCTTTCATTTTTCCGCCCACACTCCCTAGCCACGCCCTCCCTCTGGCCTGCCCAATCACAGCACTCTGCCCATTGCCCAGCACCTACTCCTCAGCCAATCACTTGACACCTGTTCCACATCTGCCTGGTAACACAAAGCTCACTTTCCCGCCAAAACGGAACTAGCCCCAAACAAAACCCAGAGGTGAGCGAGGAGCTTCCAGTCCCATGCTCCCCAACAGTCCCGTGCCCCCCCCCACAGTCCTGTGTCCCCCCACAGTCCCTTCACCTTTATTATGAAGGCCGTCACACCCCTTACCCTAAAACCACACATCCTAATCACTTAACCTAAAAACCCCTACCCCAAGCACTTACCCTATACCCCTTAAATGAACCCCATACCCAAAACAGTAATAAAACTTACATTAGAAGTGGCTTGTGGCGGAAGGTCTGTCTGCGGCATAATGCCGACAGCAAATTGGTCACGGCGAAACTATTCCGATTCCCAGCTAAGTGAGGCTACAGACAGCTTCAGCATAATGGGAAACGCACATTTTATTAGAAATAACGGCATGGAAATATAAATCATTAAGAACAACACTTTTCTCTAAATAAAACTACAATAAGAATCATACAAATAACCTGCATTTAATAAGTTATAACCTTTTTATCCTTTTAAAATGCTCGTTTTATGCACCATAAACTAAAGTCACTTTTCATTGTGATTTAGCGTAACACAGATACATGTGTGCACTTATATGTGAGCGTCAGTCGCTGGTTATCCCTAATCATGCTTAGCTCTAGAGATAGGTAACACACCTTTGTGTGTCCTTTTGTGTTTCCTCAGGCTGGATAAGTCACTAAATTCCTTCCCACATTCCCCACATACATGCGGTCTCTCCCCTGTGTGTATCCTCCTGTGTGTGTTCAGGCTGGATAACTGACTAAATCCTTTTCCACATTCCCCACATACATGGGGTCTCTCCCCTGTGTGTGTCCTTTTGTGTCTGATCAGGCTGGATACGTTACTAAATCTTCCCCCCATACATGTGGTCTCCCTCTCTCCCCTGTTGTGTCCTTTGTGTCCTGATCAGGCCGGATACGTCACTAAATCCCTTCCCACATTCCCCACATACATGCGGTCTCTCCCCTGTGTGTGTCCTCTCGTGTGTGTTCAGGCTGGATAACTCGCTAAATCCCTTCCCACATTCTCCACATACATGCGGTCTCTCCCCTGTGTGTGTCCTCTTGTGTGTGTTCAGGTTGGATGACACACTAAATCCCTTCCCACATTCCCCACATACATGCGGTCTCTCCCCTGTGTGTGTTCTCTTGTGTGTGTTCAGGCTGGATACGTCACTAAATCCCTTCCAACATTCCCCACATACATGTGGTTTCTCCCCTGTGTGTGTCCTTTTGTGTATGTTCAGGTTGGATAACCGACTAAACACCTTCATACATTCCCCACATACATGCAGTCCCTCCCTGCTCTGTGTCCTCTTCTGTAGGTTCTGGTCTGATAACCAAGTCAGACTCTTCCCACTTTCTCCAAGATCTTTTCCTGTGGCAGCGGCTAATATATATCTTTTGGAATGAGAAGCAGTTACATTGTTTATTAATTGCCTTGACTGGTTGAAAGATGCATTTTCTGTCATATTTAGTGGAATGTTGCAAGATTGTTCTGTCCTCATCTTTTCCATATACTCATTTGGGTGTTTGAACTTCAGATGTTTGAGGAGGTAATCCTGGCTGCTAAAAGCAACCTTGCAGTGTTGGCGTGGGTGGGTTATTGGTGCTTGTCTTTGTACTAGACGAGACAAAAAAGTCACTGTTACACAAACTGTCTTACAAAAGGCCATGGAGGAGAGGTAAGTTGGGATATCACAAAAAGTTCAGAATGAAAGTAAACTGTAGATGTACATTGTAAAAATGAAGGGTTTAGCACAACATGTGCAGCATTAGGGCCGGGAGAATAGATGTAGTGGATCATACATTCAAAGTGGATCATAATATTTAACGATTTAAAAGGAAATCTCACTAGCTGCAAAACACCAATTAAAGTGGCAGAAATAATTTGATAGATAGTAAGTCGATAGGTTCAGTTGTGAAGGTATAATTAAAAAAAAAAAAATTCAGATCCTTCAAATCCTTAGTCACTGAAGTAATGAAGTGGGGTTATTATTGTATTTTAATATTGTTGATGTATTGTTTTAAACGTGTATATATATTTTTTGTTAATACAGGTAAACCCCGTTATAACGCGCCTCGTTATACCGCGATTCGGTTATAACGCGGTTTTCCCATGGCTTCCGTTTAAAAAAAAAATTTATTTAATTTTTTTTTTGCACACTGCACACACTGCACACACTGCACACACTCTGCTCACTGCACACACACTGCTCACACTGACACACACTGCACATTGCTCACACTGCACACTGCACACACACACTATTCATTGCTCACACTGCACACACTGCACACTACACACACACTGCTCATTGCTCACACTGCACACTGCACACACACTGCTCATTGCTCACACTGCACACTGCACACACACTGCTCATTGCTCACTGCACACACTGCACACACACTGCTCACACTGACACACACTGCACACTTCACACACACTCCTCATTGCTCACACTGCACACACACTGTTCACACTGACACACACTGCACACACACTGCTCATTAATCACACTGACACACACTGCACACTGCACACACTGCTCATTGCTCACACTGACACACACTGCACACACACTCAAAGCACATAAATGCAATTTGGGGGGAATCCCTTATCTGTGTCCTGGCTGTCCTCTGAGCTGTCCTGGGATCTATTGCCACCTAGTTGTTAAATCCAATGTGGGAGTGATGACCCTCTGGATGGTAGCCTCAGGGGGTTCCTACACTCTGCTGGACTGGTGGTGGCTGGCAATCTCCTCCGTTGCAGACGATCCCGGAAGTGACGTCAGCATGTGATGACCCGGCCGTGACAACTTCCTCCTCTAAGAAAAGGGATTCCCTGGGCCCGCAGTGGCTGATTTCCACTCGACTGACAGAGATCCTATTTCTAGATCTGTACCACTCAGAGAATGAAGAGGACTGATGTAAATATATGTATGTGCAATAAATGGTCATACTCGACTCCTCTCTCGTTTTTCACATGTCAGCAGCCACAGACACACGTTGCCGCGCACCGCAAAACCAGGGGGCTGGGAGGGAGAGGGAGGGGGCTGGGAGGGAGAGGGAGGAGGGATGAATCGCCGCCATTTTTTAAAAACTTTTTATTTATTTATTTAATTAACTTCCTTCCCTCCTCACTCCCTCCCGATCATGCGCGCGGCGGCCATTTTTTTTAAAATTAGCGCGACCCCGTTACTAACGCGGTGGTCTCAGGGTGGACCCCGAGGACCGCGTTATAACGGGGTTTACCTGTATTTTAAACCACATTTGTCTAATAGGGATATTGGGCATTAGTCCTGAAGGGTTGGTAACCACAGACATGAAACGGGTTAATGTTATTTTGATCATAGGTTTCTGTAATAATAGAAATATTAACCCAATGCGGTATGTAAGACATTATTAACAGTCGCGTTAATTCCCATATTGCAAGATTGGCCCAGTAAATTATTGCCACAATCTTGATATATACTACCTTAAAATTGCGGTAATAACACCCGTTAGTTTATTATTTCCCCGGGTGCGATATTAACTCCAGTTTAACAGAATTTGATGTATCTGAGCAGTAGTGTTTTGTTTATGCCTGCGGGACAAACCAAGAGCTAACCATGCTTTACTAGCAACTAAGGTGGCAAAGGGGGTTAGGTAGCGTAATGTAATTTTTATATTATCCCCTCTGTGGTCAGCTAGTCATGGAAACCGATGACTAGTTGACCCGTGGATTACTAAGGGGTTAATATGTACTGTAATGTATTTTAATAACTATTATATCATCTATTCCATGTTGTTTAGCTCATCTTGCCTATGTGTATAATGGGCAGTATATTGGCCATTATATACATAGGAAAGATGGGGCTAACGCCAGCCTGGAGTAGGTGATAAAATATTTGCAGTATTTCTGCCGTTCCGATAAATATCGGAACTTGATGTACGGCAGTTTTTACTTGACAATGCTGTATTATGCCTGTTTTGTATCGGATCTGATGCTTTTAACGGGTCTGATAAAAAGTGCTTTATTTTTGGCGCTGCAACGCTGATTCATTGTATTTAATAAGGAGAAAAAATGGAGAAGGGCAGTGCACTGCCAAAAAGACAGGAGGAGGCTCACAATAAAATTAATCCTTTATTCTTGATCTGGATACAACATAACCCCTAAAGAGCTCAGAAACACCACACCTACGCGTTTCGGGCCGTGTGCCCTTTATCAAGGTGTATATTAGTGCATTAGACACCCAGTGTCTAAATACAGTCCCTGTTCGTGCCAAACCCGTAACGTCACGGCCCGCTATCCGATCAGCTTCCTGCTCCTTCATGCAGAAGCTCTGATTGGTTATGCTGCGTGTCAAAATAACAAAACTTTATTGACACTGAGCGTGAGCTTTATTGACACTCTGAGGCCTAGGACATAGTACATTCAGCGTCGCTGAGGCGGGCTGAGCCGCGCTGAACAGATGCACAAAGCCCCTGCATCTGTAATCAGCGCGGCTATAGTTTCTTCCTCTGCATGCTTGCTGATGCGTGCGGAGACTGAGAAAATCAGAAGTGTATGTGTATGCATATGTGTGTATATGTGTGTGTGTGTGTGTGTGTGTGTGTGTGTGTGTGTGTGTGTGTGTGTGTGTGTGTGTGAATATATTTATCAAAGTTGCACAATGTTAATAAATAATTTATTCACACATGTCTTTTTTTAATTTTTAAAATATTATAAAATATATACACACACACACACACACACACACACACACACACACACACACACACACACACAGGTTCCCCAGTGACACACAAACACACAGACCACTTCAAAGTGACACACACAGTTACCCAATGACACACACACACTGACAGCTACCAAGTGACACACAACAGTGATACCCGCCTCCCAAGCGCGCTGGCTGTCTCCTCTGCCAGAACAGCAAAAAGCTCCTGGTAGAGCGAGCGGCAGCAAGCAACAGCGAGCAGAAGCACCAAATTCTTTACTATGTCCCAGGCCTGAGCCTACTAAGAGGCTTACAATGGGCAGCAAATTATGCTATTGGTTAAACCCAAGCGTAACAAGCCCAACTTTATTGACACACGCATGAACATAGTATATTATGGCCGTGACCTCAGTGTTTGGTATGAAAACAATAAAACCATCATAACTATACCAAAAGATATTACAATATAACCATAACAAAAACAAAAATTGTACAAAAATAATAATAAAACACCTATAAATCAAAAATATAGTAAAACATAATACAACCCCCATAACAAATAACTTAACCACCTAGATCAAATATACGTACTACCTAGTCTGTCCTAGACTGGAAAAAATAGCCAGAATAAATTCCACATACATGAGATTAAAGGTGATAAATCTACAATACACCCATAATCCTATAATTTTATTAAAACAAACAATAATATCTCCATAAAGAAGAGGAAAAGGAGAAGACAAGGGGACTGCTTTTAACGGGTCCGATAAAAAGGTGCTTTATTTTTGGCGCTGCAACGCTGATTCATTGTATTTAATAAGGCACTTTTTTATGGGCGGTAATACGGCATTTTTGGTTACCGCAGCTTGATGTATCCGGCCCTTTGACTCAAGTCAGGTTTAGTGATATTAAGTTCTAGTTGACCCATAATGGTGTATGCAGATCTATCACTATTTGCAATTTAACATCAGTAATAAGACAATAGAGATGTAAAAACCACACAACACACATTCCTGATTACCTGGTGCTGGCGCGTTACTTTCCCACAGCGCACCCCCTTGATACCAAGCTCTTTCCCATATTCATCTCCAAACCAGACTAGGAGCTCTGTGTGTGGGGGGAGGTCTGTGCAGGTTCTGTAGTAGATTTTCCTTTGGTACTGGACCACCACAAGGTTCTGTTCTTCCTCGTTTCACACACAATTTACAAACCTAAAATTGGGGGAGTTAGTGACGTCTATTTTATAAAGGAAAAGCTGAAAAAAGATACTAGTTGTTAATAATGTGACTTGTCTTTTCAATCTTCTATACAGTTTTTGAGGTGAACAGAAGTTAATGGAGAGCAATGTATATACGATGGCTCACTTGTATGTACCCACAGTTTGATTGGAATGGGAGCCACAGGCTACACCAGTGACTACTTTCTTATTACTTAAAAAATAAATGAAAACACTGTTGTAATTAAAAAGTCCCCGACAAGATGACACAAAGGCGAGTTTTCTTCCGGTGGAACTAATCAAAGTGTACACTATGGCTGCGTAACATCAAAGTGTAACATTTAAGTGTGTGGATTTAATCTTGGAGTTGAAATTGGAGGTGAAGATTGGAGGAAGATCTGGACTCTGAACAACAAGTTTACAACTGTGAGAACTTTACTTTCTAAAAGTTGTGATTATTTGTACTCTTCCTATCCTCCAATAACTGGGAAGTCTCTCCTCCTGTATCTCACCATGCCCTCCTTATTGCTTTTTCTGTTTACTGTTTCCTCACTCCTTGGTGAATGTCCCTGTTCTCTCCAACTTCCCCACTCCCCACTGCACCATTATTTATACACCTCTCTCCCAACAACCCTCAATAAAAAAAACACCCACACAAATCCTCTATTCACACCCTCTATCTACTCCTTCCTGCTGCTCGGGATCTCCCCTAAACCTGAAGCCAGACATACACACCTGATCTCACCCACGGCTCCCTGCCATCTCTTCCCCTGTAAATGGTGTTAACCTTTTCATTTAACACTGACTAACCTTAAAACTTGCCCCACAAATCAAGCATCCCAATAGCCTGCACTCATGGCTATTGTCCCACAGTCACTTATACCACCCATTGTGGCCAAGCACACCCATCTACAGCATTTATTCCCTCACCTGCTGTCTCTGTAAGTTTCCCCTCAAACCTCTTAGATTGTAAACTCTTCGGGCAGGGATTTCCTTTCCCAATGTCTGATTTTTCCTGCACTTATTGTATTATTATAATTTCTTGTACTGTATTCTTTGAGAAGCGCTGAGTACACTTTTGCGCTATATAAATAAAGACATACAATACAATACTAAACAGAAAGTGGGGTTGATGTACAGTAACAAGGTGGTGTAGCAGGAACGTGTTCCATTAGCAACCTGAGCGTATAACAGGCGCTCGACTGATTTGGAAACTGGAATGTAGAAAAGCCTTGAGCCACAGTCTAATGAGGTAACAATGTCAGTTTGGGCTTGAAACGCCTCCCTGTCATGGCCATCCCCCACACATCCCGCGCATCCTATCGCTCCACATAGACCACAGATCGCGGATTATACCCGTGTATGCGCCGCCAGGCAGTCAGACGCACGTGCAGCAGTGACCACTGGGGCTGTAGCCTAAGGCAGGGGGGCGCAAACTTTTTTCTCTGCACCCCCCTGCCGGATGTCCTCCTCTCCACGCGCCCCCTCCCTCCTCCTCCTTACCTTGATTCCCGGCGTCTGGACATCATGACGTCACGTTGCTATGTCACATGACCCCGCTGCATCACTTGACGCCGCGTTGCCATGGCGACGCGTCTTCAGGTGGCGGCTGAATCACGGTAAGTGAGGTTTACAGTGGCTCTGCAGCTCCCCCGGCACTTAATTTAGGTGCCTTCGGGAGGCGCGCGGGACCTCTGTAAACCCTGCGCCCCCCGCTGGTAATCTCGCGCAACCCACTTTGCGCACCGCTGGCCTAAGGCTACATACAAGCAGCAATGGTGCTGAACAAGGCTGTGAGGAGAAGACAGGAGTGAGGGGAAAGGTGCAAAGAGCTGCTGTGATCACATGCTCATTGCCATTTACTTGACTGGCTGTTAAAGTGCAATTGAGGCTATTGCGCTTTAGTGAATCTAGTGTTTGGTAAACAAAGGAGGCAAAGTGGATAAGGAAAAATAACCCCCTGCAGATCAGTACCTGGGAGGCAAATAAAGGGAGTGGGAGGAAGGGGGATACAGAACACAAACAGCAATAGAAACACAGTAAGAGAAACCATGTGAGACTTCTCCTGAGGGGAAATAATTTGACAAGCTGTTTGGGGGATAAATAAAATGAATATTTCTGTTTCTTCAGTAGTTTCGGGAGGTTTTGCAAGGATTTGGAAAGACAATAAGTGATGGTAATTGTCACAGAATAATAGTCTGGAGAATATAGATTTGGCATTAGCTGCCCAGTAAACTAGGTAAAGTAGTGTAGGTGACAGCAACCACAGTTATCCATAATGTCAACAGCTGCCTCTGGTTTAATTAACCCTGTTCTTTTAACGTAACCATGTATTTTTATATCTCTATGCCTAGGCCATACTTGAATCTCGTCAATAATAGAGAGAAAGAACTCAGCTAGTTACTCTGTAACCAGACATAGTGTAACATTGTGATCAGTTAAAATAACCTTTATTACTATCTAGGGTAAACTAAAGTGGTGCATACATAAAAACAATACAACATATAAAATCTTGCCTTATATACTATAGGGTCACATGAATAAATTGCTAGAATAAGCATACCAAATTGAAATCCTGAAGAATACCGTTAGTATATGAGAGTATTATTTAACTAGACCACCCATTGTATAGTATATCTGAATACTGGAATAGTAATTGTATAGTCTGGTTAGACAGTCTGCCTGCTGGGATGGTATATATATGGTCTTGTTAGGCAATCTAACTCCAGTGTGAACCAAAATAGATATACTGTGTGTCAAGAGAGAGAGGATTTGGCCCAGGATTTTAAAGGGGTTACACCCCATTTGCCCCCCCTCTACTCTCACCTGGGAAGCAAGGGGTTAACTGGACTGAGCCCCTACAGCCGCAATTAGAGCGGCTTTAGTAGGGGCTCGCCTACGCTTCCGCAAGCGCGCGGAAGCGTAGGTCTTGGGGGAATTTAAAATTCCCCAACTTGCCGGCGCGACAGACCGGTCACGTGAGCGGTTCGCCCAATGAGGGCGAGCCAGCTCCGTGACGTCACTGGCCCGCCCCCAGCCAATGATGCGCCCGCCCCCTGACAGAGCGTGCGGTAAGCAACCGCAAGGCCAGGGAAAGCACCCGCTTTCCCTGAGCCTCAGCACGCAAGCAGGGAGCCTGGCCGCGGCCTAAGGCCCCGCTGCCTCAGACCACGCGCCCGCACTGCAGACAGGCAGCACGTGGAGAGGCACTTGACCGCTGTAGGGAGCGGGAGTGGCGGCAGGGGGCTGTAGTTTGAGCGGAGGACTGCAGCGGGGGTCTCCCGGGCTGCAGGAGGGACAACCCACATGCCCTCTGCTGCTCTCCATGCAGCTCCCGTCCAATACCCCCCCCCCCCCCCCCATCTCCAGCGGATGGCTTCAGCGGGGGTCGGTCTCCTGGGCTGCAGGAGGGTGCTGCTGCTGGCTGTATGCTGGAAGGTAAGCAGATCCCCCCCCCCCCCACATGCCCTCCTCTCCATGTTGATCCCTCCCTCCATGACACACACACTTCCCCCCTACCTTTTGGAGGTGGGGGAAGCTCTGACAGCTCCAGCCCCCGCCGCTGATAGGCTCACCAGCGCACCACGTGATGCGTCACCGCTCGGGATCGCAATTCTCTTGCATCCCCTGGCGGCTGACGCGTCACAGCGCGTAGTGAGCCGTGCAGCGAGGGGGGACTGGGACTGGCTCGGGAGGATACCCCTGCTGGTAACGCACACGCGGCCTCCGGACGCAGCGGGACCAAAGCCTAAGAAGGCAGGAGATATAAATATCCTCAAAGTGTAAGGCTGCGTCCATAGAAGTACAAGCCGTGCTGAGCCGTGCGGACGCTCCGCGCTGAGCCCCTGCATCCTCAATGAGGATGTATTTAGAGGGGGCTCACGCGAGCGTCCACAGGCGTGCTGACGAGTTGGATTTTTCAGCCGACAGCCAAGCTGTTTTTCAGCGCGCTGTCGGCTGAAAACATCCAATCAGCGCGAAGCAGCGTCAACGTCATGGCACCGTGACGTCGGCGCCGTGACGTTAACGTCAGTGCGTCGCGGGCGATTGGCCCAGCGACGTCACTGCCCCGCCTCCCACCACCTCCCCCCGCCTCCCGGCTCGCCTGCATGTGCATGAAATCGCACAGCTTCAGCAGGCGAGCCTCAGCGTCAGTGCGCCTCAGCACTGCTCCCCCCCTCTATGGCCCCAGCCTAAGAGGATAGAATGCTGGGTCTGTGTCCGGAAGAGTGAGCTTTTATAGTATAATCAGCTGTGTACAGAGATACTCCTAGCATGAGGTAATCAGCAGTCTTCTCTTAGCATCATCCAAAACGGGCTCCTTGTTCACCAATGTCATATGGTAACTAAGGCTAACAGTCTATGTGGTGTTCTGTAACCACTAACCTCAAAACCTTAACTTAAAATCTAAGTCAGAGCTTTCCAAACTTTTCATGTTTGTGACACACTTTTTAGACATGCATCTTTTCGCGACACAGTAATTCAGTTTTATTAGCAAACCGGAGGTTAAACTAACCCCTATTAAGACATGCGAACACATACATAAATTGTAATAACGAAATGTATGGGGACACAACATATCTCATGAAAACCTTTCATTTATATTTTTAAAAATATATGATTTGTAAGATAATAACATACATTTCCAAGATTGTTGTCATTTATGAATAACAATATGTAAATATGTGCAAGAATTAAAAAAAATTGAACAACAACAATAACTACTTACCATTTTAATGAGATGTATGAGGTTGATGGGATGAAGACAACTTTTGAATATTTGGTGGAATATTAGGTAAAGACACTCGCATTTCGTCATCAAGCATTTTTAAGCTTCCACGTTTCAGTGCCTTTAAGGTTGTCATTGTAGAAAAGGATACTTCACAAATGTATGTAGTAGAAAACTGCAGAAGAATTTTTAGCGCTTTTTTACCTATGTTTGGATGCATTTTTGAAACGCGAGGAGAGACAGAGAGACAGAGAGACAGAGAGAGAGGAGAGAGAGAAAGACAGAGAGGGTGAGAGAGAGAGAGAGAGAGAGAGGGGGTGACAGAGAGAGAGAGAGAGAGAGGGGGTGACAGAGAG
>WSYH01010790.1:0-22344 GCA_036426205.1 Ascaphus truei | reverse complement strand
ACATCTGGCTTTTATTTCTAGATCCGACATTTACACACACAGACGTAACAAGGACTAATTGTAGTATAATGTAATACAATAAATACATTTATGTCAAAAACGAATGTTCTGACTAGGAAGTTATTAAATGTATTTTATTTATATATTTTATTTTAAAGCGGGGTTGGGGGAGGGACTAGGGGTGGAGTTGGGGGCGGAGTTGGGGGCGGGACTAGGTGGCAAGTAGATTTTTTGGTTGGGCGAGAAGATTTTTGGGTGATTTGTCGAACACTGTTTATATATATACCTAGTCCCGCCCCCAAGCCCCGCCCCCAACCCTAGTCCCGCCCCAACCGCGCTTTAAAATAAAATATATAAATATTCGTTTTTGACTTAAATTTATTTATTGTATTACATTATACTACAATTAGTCCTTGTTACGTGTGTGTGTGTGTGTGTGTGTGTGTGTGTGTGTGTGTGTGTGTGTGTGTGTGTGTGTGTGTGTGTGTGTGTGTGTGTGGGTGTGTGTGTGTGTGTGTGTGTGTGTGTGTGTGTGTGTGTGTGTGTGTGTGTGTGTGTAAATGTCAGATCTAGAAATAAAAGCCAGATGTGAATGACTAGTTTCCTGAACCCCTTACCCAGTGTCTGGACATCCCCGCTTCACAATATGTAAAGCATCAATCCCGCCTGGGATCTTACCTGATCCGCAGTCCCTCAATGTCCAGTTACCCTCATTCCTGCAATGTTATACATTGGAGGGGAGGTGTTCCCTACCTGTCTTCTGGGTTAGGGGGGATTCCCATGTCTCCCGTGTGAAGCTTGAGCCAGATCTGGAAGAAAGCAGTATAGGTTATTTCGGTGTAGTATAGGGCAGTTAAGATATATAGGGTAAATGAGAGATCCAGAGTGTGAGACAGAGAGTGTGGATGAGAGACACAGAGAGAGGGTGAGAGAGAAAGGGCGAGAGAGAGAGTCAGAGAGAGAGAGAAAGTCAGAGAGAGAGAGAGTCAGAGACAGAGAGAGAGAGGGTCAGAGACAGAGAGAGAGAGGGTCAGAGACAGAGAGAGAGAGGGTGAGAGACAGAGAGAGAGAGGGTCAGAGACAGAGAGAGAGGGTCAGAGACAGAGAGAGGGTCAGAGACAGAGAGAGGGTGAGAGACAGAGAGAGGGTGAGAGACAGAGAGAGAAGGTGAGAGACAGAGAGAGAAGGTGAGAGACAGAGAGAGAGGGTGAAAGACAGAGAGAGAGAGAGAGGGCGAGAGACAGAGAGAGAAGGCGAGAGACAGAGAGAGAAGGCGAGAGACAGAGAGAGAGGGCGAGAGACAGAGAGAGAGGGTGAGAGACAGAGAGAGAGGGCGAGAGACAGAGAGAGAGGGCGAGAGACAGAGAGAGAGGGCGAGAGACAGAGAAGGACAGCGACAGAAGGTGGGAGATAGAGGGTGAGAGATAGAGGGTGATTGGGTGGGATGACGGGGTGATTGAGTGGGGTGACGGGGTGATTGGTTGGGAGGACAGGGTGATTGGGTGGGGTGATGGGGTAATTGGGTGGGGTGATGGGGTAATGGGGTGGGGTGACGGGGTGGTGGGGTGATTGGGTGGTGGGGTGGGGTGATTGGGTGGGTTGACGGGTGATTGGGTGGGGTGATTGGGTGGGGGGTGATTGACGGGGGGTGGGGTGACTAACAGGGTGGGGGGGGGTGACTGACGGGGTGACGTGATTGGGTGGTGGGGTGATTGGGTGATTGGGTGGTGTGACACTTCTGGTATCCTACACACACACACACTCTCCCATGCACACACTCTCCCATGCACACACACTCTCTCTCTCTCTCTCTCTCTCTCTCTCTGTCTCACACACACACACACACACACACGGGACAGGGGGAAGAAGAAAGGAAAGGCTGCGTGACCGAGCACCACCACCACTGCCCCATTTGCCCCCCCTCTCCCACCCGCGACCATCTCCCGCCCCGCGCGGGCAGCCACGGGACCGGGGAGAAGCGGGGACCAGGGGGTAAGGGGGAACACCCCCGCTACCATCTCCTGCCCCGCGTGGGGATCGGGGGGGAAGCGGGGATCAGGGGGAAGTGGGGAGTAAGGGGGAACACCTCCGCCCCGCGCGGGAAGCCGGGGGAAGTGGGGACCAGGGAGAGAAGGGGGGAACAGCCCCGCTTTCATCTCCCGCCCCGCGCGGGCAGCCTGGGAGAAGCGGGACCGGGGAGAGAAGGGGGGAACACCCCAGCTACTACCAGTCAGCCACGAGGACCGGGGGCAGGAGATGGGGGACCACGTGAGCAGCAGCAGCACTCCCATTACTTACCCCTGCAGAGAAGGAAGGGCTCAATTCCGCATCATGCCCTATTGGCCAATCAGCTAGGGGTTTTTAAAAAAAAAAAAATATTTTCTTTTGCAGAGCAGGGGATTTTTTTTTCAGAGCAGGGGATTTTTTTTTCAGAGCAGGGGAAAAGTCACTGGCCATCGGCCAATTTCCGTTCGTACCTGGCAAGTGGGCGACCAGGTTTGTCGAGCACTCTATATAGATATATATACACACACACGCACACATACACACATTTCAAGGGAGTGGTTCCCCTGAGCCTCAAGAGGAAAGTATTTGACCAGGCAGTATCCTGCCTGTACACACGTAAGGATTTAAAACTTGGACCGTACATGCAAAGATAATTCAAAAGCTTCAGACAACGCAAACAAGTATGAAGAGATGTATGCTGTGTATTACTCGAGGAGACAGGAAAAAAGAATGCATGGTTCGGAAGCAAACAGATGTCTGTGACATCATCACATGGGTGAAATAATTTAAATGGCAGTGGACATTTAAAAAAAATGACCATCGTTGGACAAAGATGGTACTTGAGGGGATTTTAGATAATTGGGGATACCTTCATCCAGCAGTGAATTGACTAGGGTTGAAGATGATGACGAGGATGCATAGTGTTGTGCTGGTGTTGTCGATAAAATAAATTAAAATATATTTTTTTTAACTAAAAGGTGAATGGCCATAGTTAAACTTTGATAGAAATATGCGATATATATCTGTGCCAGCGAACCATTCTGCGAAACATTATCATAATTATCAGTCAATGTTTGGTTTGCACAGTGAATTTATTTCAGAATGTTTTGAAAGGGAGCAGAAATGCCTTGTCTGCATATTTCAAACTTTTATATAAACATAATTCTGAATCAGATAAAAAACTATATTAATGCATTTCCTTTTCCGCCTTGGAAATAAAATGAAAACATGTTCAGAAAATCTTAAATCATTTTGAAATAACATCTAAGATCGGGCAGTCTTTCAAAATGTATTGTATTATTAAACTTCCCAACCTACAAATATTTTAATTGAACTGAAATGTACAATATGTTTTCCTCATTTTGTGTTCCAGTCTTTACACTGTAGATCACAGCATACTCTATTTTCACATAAGGTTATATTTAACTGATGTAATTGCCTTAAAAGTAAAAGCCACTGCTGTCTGTCTGTTACATAATAGAAATGCTAGTTAAAAATGAAGCAAAAGAAATAGCACTCTAAAAATGACTCACGTCCGAATACATCTCCTTACAAGGATCACAGCAAAACTTTGATAGCCGTATCAAAAGATCTGCAATAAAATGAAGAACAGCAGCAGAACAGTACAATGTTTCGGGCCTGCGGGGCCTTTCCTCACGTAGGAGTGGCTGGTAAAACACAAGTCTATTCTGCAAAAACACATTATCACAAGAAAAGCAGAGTACACAAACCTCCAATATTAGGTGGACGAAGTTTTATTCAAGTGGCAATTAAATGGTCACGGTTGCATGCTTCCATAAGCATTGAGAAAGCACTTGTCACAAATTGTACGTCTGTGTTGCCATTAGAGATGGGCGAACTGGTCCAAATCCCTTTCCCAGATTTTCCAGGATTTTTTACATCAAATATGATCCCCCTCCCCCCACTAAAATCCGCCTGTGCTAAAAACATCAGAGTGGATTCATCCTAATGTAATTGGATACAATCCGGGCGGATTTTTAAGAATCCCCACTGAAGTTCCACATTGAAGCCGAAATGCGCACCACGGCTTGTTAAAAATCCACCCTCGGGTGAAATCGCGCTCTCCTCAGATTTAATACACCGTGCGGATTGTCAGTGATAGAAAAAACGGCAGATATCGTTTTTGGAGACTGATCTGCGGCTCAGAGGAACCGGACAATCCGCAGAAAAAATGTGCCCAACTCTAGTTGCCACGTGACTGTGAGGTGCATCATGGGAAAATGGCATCAGCCAGGTGACTGTCAATGTGTTTCATAGAAAATCTGCTCCATTAGCAGGATACATGGGACTAATAAAGGACAAATATGTTATAGCAGCTCGATCTGCAAATGGCCAGTGAGTAAAACAAATTCGAGAAAGCTTGCCCTGTGATGTCTGAGGTCGCCGTAGCATGAGGTAAATGTCACTCTGCGGGGGAACCCTGAGACAGAGTCCTATCCGCATCCACATGTAATAACCCCGTCCTCACACATCACACACCTCACCTACGGCATCACAGAACCACCCCCTGCAGATATCGGATTCTCTTCTCCACAAGTGAGGATGGGTCTCACGCAGAACTTACGCATGTGCGAGACCCTTTCTCACACTCCATAGTGGGGGACCCTCGATACCACTGAAAAGCCCCAAATATAGCTGAATAAAGATAAGCAAATGTAGGTTTGCAAAATCTGAGCACTGAAATGCTAAAAAGAAAACCAACAACACAACCCCACATGTAACCTGGCATAAAATATGCTCTTTCTATTTTCTTCTCATCTCTAGTGCACTAGGAGAGTAAATTGACCATGCCAAAAATATGCTGTAGCATTGAAGAGACACATTCGTTGAAAACAAGATGATGTTATGACTGCAAACATAGGTCCCCAAGGAAACACCCATCCAATTTTAGCAGCAACACGGCTAAGGCCAGAACTATTTTGCCCTTTTATATAGACATTTCAACACTACGGACACATGCTTTAACCATCACCCTAACTCTGATGTATACAATATAAATAATATTTGTGGCAGAGTAATTCTTTTGTTATATTCTACTAGTGTGTAATAAATTAGTGATACGGTTTTCAATTAATCGGTGGGCTTGGCTTACTATGGCTTTTTGAATAAGTGAAAATTTATTTTTAACCCCCGTCACATAAAATCTGCTTGTAGGTTACAGTAGGTGATCAAAATAGGCAAGGTCACATGATGTGAGATAAATGGTAAATGAACGTGAAATTCTTAATAAAAATTGAGATATTTTGCCATTTTTGCCAGATTTTCACATACAGTACATTTTAGACAAAATGGCAACAAATCTCCCATTTTAGAGCAATTGTAGCTCGTAAGAAAGTTTCACAACAATGTCTGTAAAATTCACAACAACATTGCAAACTACAATGGTCAACATTTCTACTGCATATATTAACACCAATACCATAGTGTTAACTGGTATAGCTGCCGTGTGCTTGTGTAAACCTAGAGAAGAAATGCATGTTTGGTCATCACCAGAGCTATCATGAAGATACCTGGATTAGTTTTTGGGGGCCTACTTATTCACATCATTACCTTAGTATAGAAAATGTAGTGAGACAGCAGACTGAGCGATATAAATAGTGAGTAATAATAACAGTGGGTAATACTACTGGGGAAACTTAAACACAACTTTTAGCATGTTCCTTAAAGTGACGGTGCCTATAAATGATATGCAAAGGTTGGGTTGACCTGACTGTTTAGAGACCATTAAAAATAAGGGTGTGATGCCTAATTAAAAGCACGTGGTTTGCAATCATGTGTTTGGACTGTACCCTTGCTGCTGTTATTGTGAAATGTTCCTAAATGTTTCATAAGGTGATCTTCTGTTTATTTGATGTAGTTATTAAAAGGCTTTCTGAATGTGCAAAGAAGTGTTTAAAGCAGGAAATGAAATATCAACACAATGTAAACTTGTTATGCTGATAATGATCATCTGGGAACTGCATTGTTTGGATTGTCCTTAATGCATGTAGAGCTTTAGTTCATTGTACACTTCATTCATTAATCTTCTGTCACATGCTTCTCACTGTATAAAGGGAGACGTCGAGTTTTGGTGAGCATCTAGGCTGTAGGTATGGGGTCTTATGTACTAATGTCTCCTGGCTGCAAAACTGGGACAGAACTGGCATCATATTTATCAAAACAAAGAAATCCCATTAAATGCAAAAGATTTTTTCCCTCTGATAAATATGGTGCCGTTTGCTAAATAACCCCTGTATGGCCCATATTTAGATGCTGTGAAGCTGAATACTGTATGTTCCCCTTGTCCAATAAAATGTTAATCTCTAATGTGAGATCTTTTTAATGGCAGAAGGAGTAGTTAAGTGATAATGTAACTGCAGGTTGGAGCAGGTGTACATAGTCTGACTGGCACTATCATTTTATGGCGACCATGGGCATATCATTTCATCTCCTGGAGGCCAAGAAATGAGTATAATTAATAATAATAATTGCTTGTTCTTGTATATGTTTTTGGTGCCTGAGGCACAGGGAGATAAAGTGACTTGCCCAAGGTCACAATGAGCCAGCACTGGCATTGAACCAGGTTCCCCTGCTTCAGTGCCAGAGTCAGTGTCGTTACTCACTGAGCCGCTCCTTCAGCCAGCATGTTATGTAATTTACCACATAACAGGCCAAAAAAGGAATAAACAATTTATTTATGTAACTGGCTTCCTTACAAAAATTCACCCCTGAAAGCATGTTTTTTTACTTATTCGAATCCTGTGAAAAAATAAATGTTTGTTTTTACTAATAGGTACTCTGTATTTCTAATATCTTGTAGTGGTGGGCCTGGCCTCCTAATGACTTCACATACAAAACAGGAGAATAGAGTGCTAGGAGTGCAGAGGCACCAGAAGTCTAGTGGCGTTCTGGGTCATGTGATCTCCCCCGGACCAATCACATGATACAGCTGGTGCCCAATTGCCAGAAATGAAAGTGGAAGGGGCTCCACTTCCTCTACGATCAGGCTGGCGGCTCAGTCGGAGTGGTCTGCCTGATCACCCGCGGCTAGGTGACTATGCTGTATCAGGTTTATTACGGCCTCTGTCGTGCCACGTACTTTAGAAGGACACTGTAAAGGTTAACGATTATACATAATCTAGATTTAAATGAGAAATGATAGCAGAAAAAAATCATTGACCCATTCCCTTCCCATTTAGTATTCTGGCACTGACTCAATCATAATGTTTCCATTATCACTCCATGCCTGCTAATTCCTCATAAAAAAACCCTGAGATGTTCTCTTTGAGTCATGGACTTGATGATATTTGCCCCCTCATGAGAAATCACAGAGGTCATATGGAAAAGCACTTGGATATAAATATAATCTGCATTCCTGTCTGTGTGCGCTTCTTTTCAGTGTCTCAGTGCAACAAGTAAACAGGATGTACTTAAAGTTCCATCCAGCGTCTTCTTCCTTTTCCCAAGTAGTTTGCCAGTTGGTACAGTACAGTACATGTTAAAGACTGGTCAGATCATTTCACTTTTACCTTAATACTGCCACCAGAATCCTGATCACCCAAAACAGGGCAGCCTGTTCAGGTAATTACCTTCTTCAGCAGTGGGAGGTGTGAAAGGTGCAATTCCCATGTAGGTCCAAAATGAACAGTAGTGAGATGTTTAATGGCTTAAATCCTAATGACCAATGGCATAACAAGTACAATCAGGAAAATATAAGTGTTTATAAATTATTATCGAAAGCTGTCTGGGTGGTGTTGGTGAGCAATGTAATGTATATTTCCTTTATCCTCTGTATTATGTTTGCTTGGCAGCATGAAGTATAAAAAGCTGTTTGCAAGTAGATATACTGGTGTAGCAGAGTTCCCCTTGGGCCCCCTTACCTCCGCTAAGCGGGGTGATCCCCGCGGCTATGTCGGGGTGCTGTGGGGGCGAGCGCGTTGCCGGCAGCAAGGCACCGCCATCTTCTATGCGGTCGCACATGCACAATGAAGTCGCGCATGCGCAGTATAGCTAAAAAAGTCTGCCGGCCATGTTGGGGTTGGTGCGAGAGTTCACGCATGTGCAGGAGTTCGCGCATGCGCAGGTGTAAGTGCGCGAACCAGCAGCCAATGACAAAGGGCTGTTTACAGAGACTACAGCCCCCGCAATGCCTAGGGCAATCACATGTTGTGCGAGAGCCAATAGGGCTTTAGTATTCCCCTGTTGACAGGATATAGTCATTAGACAGAGCCCACGCTAGTTAGTCGGAGCTGGGACAGAGTAAGGGTAGGGTGTGCATATGCAGGGAGCCAGTAGCCCCTGCACTAGGCCAGAGATCCCCCCTAAGGCCCCAGCTAGGCCCCGACTCCCCTCAGCTTGTGGTTGCTGCAGGGACCAGCCCATAGGATAGGGACACGGTCCTGTAGAACTAGCATAAGTGAGGGTCACAGCCAGGAAGCGTTTATATCTTAGTCCTTAGTGGTCAGACTAGATCACCCTCTGCAGTATCTGAAGTCAGACACATTCTAAAGGTAGATCACTCCACGCGGGAGCCATCCACCATAGAGGCGGAGGCGTCGTGGATCACCATTCTAGATCAGTGGATCCCAAGTACAGCATCTGCGCGCCCGGGTGTAGACACACTCGGCAGGTACCTCATCACAACACTTGCACCAACCATCAACTCAAATTAGTGGGCAGCACTGTCTCACACTTGGGTGGCGTTGGGACTCTTGGGACATGGTGTTGGGGAATGAAGTGTGGGGTTACGGCCCTGTGAGGCCTAGTGTTATAGAGTGAGACTGTTGTTATCTTTGTTCTACTTATAGAAAACTGTTTAACCATAATCTTGTGTGTTGGTTACTGTATGTGGGTCCTGTGTCAGTGGTTATTCTACACACTAGAATCCTGCACAGGTGGAGGCGCTACGAGTATCGTTCCAGGATACACCCCAGGTTCCCATCAGCGGAGGCTCAGGCCTCCTGTGAGCCTTTCTTGCTGGTAAGGGGAGCACTGATAATCCTCGTGGATATATGTGAAAAAAAGAAATAACAAAATATTGTGCAGCCAATAGGTAATGGACCTTATCTAGTATAGGCAATATGTCTCACTCACAAATGCAAGGGAAATACAAGCAGAACAGAGACTCTTCTCTCTCTGAAGGGAACTCTTTCTGTTTCCTCCACCTCTAATCTATGGACACGGTTGAATAGACCCTGGTTTAGGCTCTGGATATCTTCTCTGTGATAGTTGTTCTTCCACATGTAGTCATCAGAGAAAGAACCACAATGGTGCAATATTGCTAGTATATAATAAAAATGTATTAAAATAAATGTAAATATAAATAAGTGCACTCACATTTTGTGCAAGGGTAACATTCATGGGACAGAAATGTAGAAATACAGAGAGATCTCGGCAGCTACCCGGCTCGCGTGCAACCGCATCCGCATACGTCAGTTCCGGTGACGTCTCGCTTCAGGGCGGAAGTGCTCGTTCGGTCTCTCCGGCTGTTCAAGCTTTGCCAGTGCTCTCTGAAAATGCAAGATCTGATGCCTCCCAGACTCTGCCAATCGATTCAACGCGTTTCGCTGCTGCTTGAACGATTCCTGAAGAAGCAGCAGCGAAACGTGTTGAATCCATAGATTAGAGGTGGAGGAAACAGAAAGAGTTCCCTTCAGAGAGAGAAGAGTCTCTGTTCTGCTTGTATTTCCCTTGCATTTGTGAGTGAGACATATTGCCTATACTAGATAAGGTCCATTACCTATTGGCTGCACAATATTTTGTTATTTCTTTTTTTTCACATATATCCACGAGGATTATCAGCGCTCCCCTTACCAGCAAGAAAGAACATTACTATTTTTGGACTAGCGAACGGTCCAAAACAAGGGTTTTTTGAGCAGCTTATTTTATTAAATTTTTTGTATTAGCAACTTTATTTGGGAACACTTGGTGGTGGTTGTTTATCACACTAATTATAATCACATTATTATTATTTGTACACTATCACTGCCATATTGTATTTTTGGTGATTACACCATTCATGTGAGTTTGCACTTTGTTCACTTTGTTACATAGACGTGCCCGGTACACTTTTTTCTTACTGTATACTCCTGTGAGCCTAACAGGTATTGCACCAGACATGGTTATACATGTAGATTCCCACACATGGTCTCTATCTGCGATTGGGGGGGAGGGGGGAACTGCGCTACACTGACTATGCACTTCTTTAACCCAGGCTGTGCTAAGAAGGCTGTGTAATACGGCAGTGTCACGGGAGAACAGCACTTTTAACACCTTAATACCCGGATCCTTTGATTGAGCAAAGCGAGAGATAAAATAAATTGTAATTTATTTACAGAATGAACATACACAGCTTGATTTACAATTACAACAAAAAAATACACTTACTAGTTACTCTGTTAAGTCTGGTTACAGGATGGATCTTTCACTGCATGATGAATCTTTTTACATGATGGAACTTAGATGGAACTGCTTCCTGATGGGCTGCAGGGTTTTTTATGCACTAAATAGGCCTATACTTAATCCATGCAGCCAATCTACTCCGTGGGAATAATTCCTTAACCACCCTATCACGGACTTGCCAGTACCTTTCAAACCTGGCAGAGGGGCTTCTCAGTCTGCTCTGGGCATGTGCCAACTTTGCACCTTGGCTGCTTAGCATATGAGACCTGTCCCCTCGACCCGGCGCCGCTCAGTCTGGGCAGAGCAGCCATCTGCCAGGGTGACTTTGAAATTCCCTTCCTTGGTAACAAATGGTTTAACACCTCCATACACTTGCTAACAAATGGTTAATACCTCTATATCCTGGACTGCCTTTGAAACTGGTCCTTTGAAGCTTAGAGGGCATAGTAGCTCCCTCTGTTTCCTATGCAAATGGATTTTTACCCATACTGAATGACTTCCTCTGACCATTACTTTAATAAAAATCTAAACCTTGGGGACTTTTATTCATCAATTTTTTATATACCTTTATCAAAATTGCGTTATAACCTTTTTAATGATTTTACCTGATCAGCGCTCACAGCAAATCTCAGCATGCTGGGCCCTTCCTAGCAGGAGCTAGCTAAAATCCGTTCGTTGTGCTGCAGGCTACTGGGTTTTAAAACCATTTTTTCTTTGCGCGGTTACAGGGAAACACTGCTACAGTAATACATTTCATAGTTAGACACAACATGATTATCCCTACCTTATACCTGGTGGGAGACTGTGACAGGGTGAATGAACGTCACCAGCCATATACCTGGCAAACCTATGTTTAGGCTTGCAGTGCAGCAGTGATGAGGTTAAGTTTCAGTTGAGAAGGGTTGCTTAATTAGTCTGACCCGAGCTGCATAATCAAGGTGTTTTAAAACCTCCAGGCTGTACACACATGCAAGCTAGCTGGTCAGGAGACAGGACTGAAATACTGAAGAGATTACTGCTATAAGGTCTGTTTTTCAAAGTACATGTGTGATGAACTGTCTGTGTCCTGCATGCTGAAGAGAAGCTGCCTTGTTTTCTATGCTGAAGAGAAGCTAGTTTGTTTTTGTCTGCTGAAGAGAAGCTATTTAGTTTTTGTATGCTGAAGAGAAGCTATTTTGTTTTGTGTGCTGTATGTTTTTAAGGCTCAATAAAGAAGCCTTATCAAGAGAACCCGCATGTGTGGTTGCATGTACCCTGCAACATATGGTGTCAGAAGTGCTCGGATTTTGAGAGGCCCCTGCAGTTTAAGGGCCACACACACACACACAAAAATGAGAAAAATGGAAGAATTTTTAAAAGAGTTTCTGTGCGAGCAGACCAGACAGCGGGGACTGTTAATGCAGGAGCAGACAAACAGCAGGGACTGTTAATGCAGTAGCAGGCCCAATTGCAGCAGCAAACCCAGCTCCTAACCCATCAGCAGGCAGCACAGGATGAGAGGATGGCCAAGCTGCTGACCCAATTCCAGGGGTCTGCCAGTCCAGAACTTGCGAACTGAGGAAAATGGCTCCGAACGAGGATCCAGAGGCTTTTCTACTGACATTTGAAAGGGTTGCCGAAAGCTCAGGGCTGTGCTGCAGATAACTGGGCAACTGCTTTGGCCCCGCTCCTCATAGGAGAAGCCCAGGCCTCATATCAGGGCCTCCCAGAAGATCAGGCAATGGACTACAAACAAGTAAAAGCCACCATACTGGATCGCTTAGGTCTGACCCCAGAGACCTACCGGCCGCAGTTCCGGAACCCGAGGAGCGCACTAAGGAGGCAATTCTTGAGCAAGTGGTTTTGGAACAATTCCTACAGATAATACCTCCTTCCGCACGCTCATGGGTAAAACGCCATGCTGCTGAAACCCTAGCTTTGGCGGTCCGACTCGTTGAGAACTTCATTGGGGCCGAGGATCAGGCGAGTGCCCTGGACCCGACGGATCCAACTTCACCAGCACTTGCGGAGACCCAAATAGGGAGATTGGAACAACGGGGAAACTACAGCCCCTCCATGCGCAACCACCAAGTGCCACGAAAGGAGCAGTCCTTCCAACAAGGAAGAAGTCAAAACGCCGGGAACAGCCGAGACCCTCATCCCCTTTCTGATGTCAGCTTGTCGCCAAATGAGAGCAACTTCTGAGGACGTCGCCCAAAGGACCCACCAGATGCCTGGTCTCCAGTATCCGGTCCAGCGGAGCGCTATCCACGGCCTCCTCCTGCGAGGGAACCCTCTCCATGTTCCGCCTGCGTAGAATAAGGCCACCGGCATGTGGACTGTCCACAGATGGATTGTTCCTTCAGCAGGACCATCGCCTCGGCCTTCACTGGAGAAAATTACAAGCCCTTTCTACTTCCAGCCCAGGTTGGGGGAAAAAATGTCCAGGCCCTTGTAGATTCGGGCTCTGGGAAAACTCTGGTCTTCCAGGAACTGTTACCGCTTAACGTGTGTTCTTTTGACTCTCCATGGAGTATAGAATGTATACACGGCGATGTAAAACGGTATCCGACGGCCAAAATCCGGCTACAGGTAAAAGGTCAGGAGGCCTACCTCGAAGTAGGAGTTGCTCCTTTGCTCCCTGCCCCCGTTGTGTTCGGCCGGGACTGGCCTTTCTTTTTGGACCTAATGGCTCCAGTCTCTCACAAGGAGCCTTATTCTATGGCTCAGGAGAACCCTGGCAAACTGTTCCCCTTCTCAGCAGACCTTTTTCCCAGTAGACACCGGGTTCCAAAGACTCGGAAGCAAAGACGCTCTGACAAACAGGACTGGTTGCAGAAATCTGGGTCTCATGGTGACCATTCTAGTAGCCAGAAGTCACAAGTGATGGCTGGGGATGGCCAGAGGGAGGGGGATATGGGCCCTGGAGATTTACCAGACCTATACCTCCCTGATTTTCGCCAGAGGCAAAGGGAAGACCCAGTCCTTGCTAGACAGTATGATAAGGTGGTAAAAATTGATGAGCAGATATTGAATGCACAGGGGGTGATAGTATTCCCCCATTTTGAATTATCAAATGACATTTTGAATATATAAATGAATAGGCAGACACAAACAAGGGAGGTCACCAGACAGATATTGGTTCCCAAGACGTTTGTTAAATCTGTGTTCACTGTAGCCCATACTGTCCCTTGGGGTGGTCACCTTGGCAGGGATAAAACATTGGACGTATTTCGTCCCGATTCTATTGGCCAGGGATGCATAGGGATATTGCTAAGTTATGTGCAGCATGTCCTGAGTGCCAGCTAACTAGTCTGAAGGGACAAAAAACAGCCCCTCTACCCTTGGTGTCAGTTCCCTTTGAGAGGATTGGGGTAGACTTGGTAGGACTTCTAGAACCTTCTGCGAAAGGACACAGGTTTATTCTTGTAATAGTTGACTATGCAACAAGATATCCTGAGGCGTTCCCCCTGAGAACAGCAACGGCGAAGCAAGTAGCCAACAAGTTGTTGGAGCTGTTCTCACTGGTTGGACTTCCCCAGGTTATGTTGACAGACCAAGGTACAAATTTTATGGCTAAACTGATGCAGGATGTCTTAAAATTACTAGAGGTCAAGTCTGTTCGGACATCGGTCTACCATCCACAGACTGACGGATTGGTGGAAAGATTTAACCGAACTCTAAAAGGGATGCTGAGGAAATTTGTAGATTCAGAGAAGAGAGCCTGGGATGAACTTTTCCCTTTTCTGCTGTTTGCAGTGCGGGAAGTTCCTCAGGCCTCCACGGGATTCTCTCCATTTGAACTGCTGTATGGCCGCCAACCCTGGCGTATCCTAGACCTCCTAAAGGAGTCCTGGGAGGAACAGCGGTCCCCTTCTAAGAATACCCTACAATATGTATTGGACCTTAGGAAGCGCCTAGATGTGGTCGGGCATTTTGCTAGGGAGAATCTTAGATCAGCCCAGGACAGTCAGGAGAGACATTACAATCAAAATGCTCGAATGAGAGTGTTTCACTCCGGAGATCAAGTGATGTTGTTTTTACCCAGTTGTGAGAGCAAACTCCTAGCCAAACGGCAGGGCCCATTCGAAGTACTCCGCCGCATGGGTGATATGGATTACGAGATCGCTCAACCAGGGTCCAGGAAGGGTAAGCAAATTTACCATGTGAACTTGCTGAAACCCTGGAAGATGCAGCGGTCTCTATTCATCCACCCGGTGGAGGAGGAAATGAACTTGGGTCCTCAGCCCCCACGGGAGAACATCGTGGGTGATGATAAAATCCCAATGGGTAGACAGTTGTCCTCTGAACAAAAAGGGGACTTGTTAAAAAATAATTACTCAATTCCATGATGTTTTTTCTGATTTGCCAGGGCAAACTAATTTAATTTCACATGTGATCGAGATAGCACCTTGGGTAAAAGTACGTTCCCATCCTTATAGGTTGCCTGAAAGTCGTAGGGTCCTGGTAGAGAAGGAGGTACAAGAAATGTTACACTTAGGAGTGATTGAGGAATCATGCAGTGAGTGGTGTAGTCCACTAGTTATGGTCCCTAAATCCGATGGGAAGGTAAGATTTTGTGTGTACCTCCGAAAGGTCAATGCGGTATCCAAGTTTCACGCATATCCGATGCCAAGGGTGGATGAGTTAATTGACACCCTTGGTAACGTGGAATATATATCCACGCTGGACTTAACAAAAGGATACTGGCAAATACCTTTAGAGGAAAAGTCCAAGTGCAAAACAGCCTTTGCCACTCCCATGGGTTTATACCAGTTTGTGACAATGCCATTTGGACTGCATGGAGCCCCAGCCACATTTCAGAGACTCATGGATAAAGTGCTGAGACCCCATAGGGCTTATGCCGCAGCCTACCTAGATGACATTCTCATTTATTGTAAACACTGCGGGCCCATCTAAATAGGCTGAAAGCGGTCCTCAAATCTCTAAGAGAGACAGGGCTCACAGCCAACCCTAAGAAATGTGCCTTAGGTAAGGCGGAAACCAAATACTTAGTGTATGCAGTGGGAGGTGGAAAAGTAAGGCCACTAGCCGACAAGGTAGTTGCCCTGAAAGAAGTTCCGACCGCCCAAACAAAAACGCAGGTACATTCTCTGCTGGGTTTAGCAGGGTACTATCGGTGGTTCATCCCCTACTACTCGGAAGTTGCAGCCCCATTAACGACCTCACAAAACAGTGTGCCCCTACACAAGTGGTATGGTCAAGGGAGTGTCAGAGAGCCTTTGAGGACATAAAAAGGTGTCTATCAGAGGGTCCCATCCTTAGAAGCCCAGACTTCAACAGGCCTTCTGTAGGGCAAACCGATACATCAGAGATAGGGCTAGGGGCAGTGTTGTCACAACAGTTTGAGGGAATGGAACATCCGATCCTTTTTCTGAGTGGGAAATTGTTCCCGAGGGAAAAAAAACTACTTAGTAATTGAGAAGGAGTGCCTCGAAGTAAAGTGGGCAATCGAGGCCTTGAGGCATTACCTGGCATGAGTCCATTTTACTCTGGTGACGGACCATGCTCCATTGAAGTGGTTAAATAGTATGAAGGACTCCAATGCTAGATTGACCAGGTGGTATATGGCCCTCCAACTCTTCTCATTTGAGATTCAGCACAGGCCTGGAAAAGAAAATGCAAATGCTGACTTCTTTTCTAGAGAAGGGGTGGATGGTCGGGCTTCAGCCGTGCGTGGCCCCAGCCACACACTAACAGGGGAGGAATGTGACAGGGTGAATGAACGTCACCAGCCATATACCTGGCAAACCTATGTTTAGGCTTGCAGTGCAGCAGTGACGAGGTTAAGTTTCAGTTGAGAAGGGCTGATTAATTAGTCTGACCCCAGCTGCATAATCAAGGTGTTTTAAACCCCCCAAGCTGTACACACATGCAAGCTAGCTGGTCAGGAGACAGGACTGAAATACTGAAGAGATTACTGCTATAAGGTCTGTTTTTCAAAGTACATGTGTGATGAACTGTCTGTGTCCTGCATGCTGAAGAGAAGCTGCCTTGTTTTCTATGCTGAAGAGAAGCTATTTTGTTTTTATCTGCTGAAGAGAAGTTATTTTGTTTTGTGCTGTATGTTTAAGGCTCAATAAAGAAGCCTTATCAAGAGAACCCGCGTGTGTGGTTACATGTACCCTGCAACAGAGACACACATACATGTTTATTGAATGCACAGTGTTTTTGCCATTACTTGGCTGCAGAGCTGACAATCTGCATTCCCCAATATGGCTCAGGGGCCCCCAGCCGGGCCAAATACCTTTATTAATGGCCTGGGTACCCACTTACCGTCACAGGCAGACAAAAGCTTATAGGGGTCCATGTTAAGGTGGACAAGAACCAAAAGGTGACACAGTGAGCTTATTTCCATGTCATTACCCAGAATCCCTGGCTGCAGTGGAAGCATGGTATACCATGGAATAATGGGGAAAGACAGGGTTGCAGAACTGACTGAGACATGCAAATGTACCCACATTTGTATTCAGTTTGTGTGAATAAACATCCATTTCTTTACATGTTAAGACCCCTTTAATATGATGAATAATATACTGTTCTATTAATTAACATACTGTAAGTCTATTTTACACAGTTTATCAATGTGGCATGATAGTGATTTGATAACAGTAACATGGGAATAAAATAGCAAAAGGGTTACTTTATAATTATCGTAACATGACTGGCAAGGAATGGCCTGTAGTATACTTTAAGATTATGAGGTCATACATCTAAGCATGTCACATATAGGTTATTGTGAGGACTACCCACCACATGTATGTGTGACTGCAGTGCAAATAATACAGTAATCTTGTCTGTCTCATCTACAAGGCTGTGCATAATGTTACATGTAGTAAAGGAAGGAGAATCAGGCTCTCCAGTGGCCTTTTGTGAACAAAAAAAGTGCTTATTCAAGCAGGATCGTCGTTTCAGTTCACTCTGGGACCTATGTCAGTGTCACGGTAGTGCTGCCCGCCGACCAGACCCGTCCCTTTCACTGAGGTGAAATAAGATTACACGCACCCGCAGCAGAAGGAGCGTGTCCGGAGTGTGGTGATTGCGTGGCCAGGCGACTATAGCTATAGTACTTGCCGGATCCGAAAAGTAGAAGTGCCGTAGTGGTTGCCGTAGCCGAGATCATGGAGCAGAGAGGTCTGGGAGGTCGAGGTACAAGCCGAGTTTGAGGGATGAGAGAAGCAGCGTAGTAAGCATGTCCCGCCGCGTCCCAGCAAGATGGCGGCCGCATGTCCCAGCGCCGGCTGAGAAGGGAGAGCGTTGCGGTGGGGGTACCGGTGAGTGGGGGCTGTAGGGGGGACGGAGTGATTGCGCCACAGCCCGTGGCTCCTTACAGTCAGGACCATTGGAGCTCCCAGATTCCCCTTCCTTTACTACATACAAGTTCCCTTCCTGGCTACTTGATGCTATATGCACCTGTGGCAGGACTGCTATAACGTGAGGGCTCCCAAACCCGGAAAATTAATATTACATGTATACATTAAGTTGGTATACACTGTATAATATATATAGTCTGTTTTAACTTACCAAATTTCTCCTGTGTGTCCACCAGTCCTAGAAGTCTGACTACCTGTGAAGGTGGAGTCACCTCCATCAATCTTCTCTCAGATGGTGAGAGTTTCAGCTCTGGTTGGGGTTCCCCCTCTGTGTCCCTTATCTGAGCAGCATGACCAGCCAGTTTCTTTTTCACCTTCCTCTGACTGTCTGCCCATCTTTTCTTCCTCAGTCATGTTCACTCCTGTAGGGTCAGGCTAATATGGCTGAAAACTTTCCCTATGTATTGTGTATTTATTATAATGTTAAAGTCCACATGGGCGTTACGTTTAGGTAACACACATACGTTTGGCGGCTGGAACGCACGTTAGATTTTTCCCAATGCGCATGTGCATTGTATTGCTTAACACGTCACAGCGATAATATTCTACCCGCTACTGCATATATCGCTACGATAGTACTTTTGGTTTCGGACGCTATTTTTGCATATCATTAGCTTTGTGGTACCCATTTAAACTCAGGGGAAAATAACGTCTGTTACCTATTTAGGTAACGTCATGTTATTTGCTCTGATTTAACGGAGCTTCTGGGATCTAAATCTAAGGCCCAGATCCACAAAAGGGTGCTAAGCTTTAGCACCCCTCAGCTGCCATTCATGGGCCTCATTCTTTATTGTGAACAGTGGGCATTCAGGGTGATTTCGGCTAAATAAACCCCCACTGAAGTCAATGGGGATTTTTCTGTTAAAAATGGGCCAAGTTGCCAGTCTTTGGACAATATAGAATTACCCTCTAAAGCACGATAAATATATTATTGGAACAATTTTAACTGAAGGAAACCCACCAGCCACTTCTTCTCCAAGGGATCTGCAACCTTCTCTAGATGCCAGCAGTTTGCGATGGACTCTCCTGTTGGTCATTACTTTGGGTGAAATGGCCACACACCAAATCAAAAGGCAGCAATCTCCCCGGGTGTTGAATACTTCTGGTTCTGTTTTCTATAAAGGACGAAGAGATCCTATAAGTGTATTATATTTATTTCAGCTTCTGGTTCTGTTTTCTATAAAGGACGAATAGATCCTATAAGTGTATTATATTTATTTCAGTAGGAATACCCATTTCTCCTCTGCTTCCCCCCCCCCCTCCCCCCCCCCCCACACACAAACTAAAGTCAATTTAACATAGGCAATTTTACAGAATCATTCCAAATATCGAGGGGCAAAAAAGCAGCACCAGATGTATTCGGGGAAAACATTCCAATGGAAACCAATGGTATTTTCTTCTTTGAGAAATCCGATGCAGTGTTTTTGCACCAGCTGTACCCTGACTTGGCATCTGAGAGACGCTAATAAATGACCTGCATTGGGTCATACAGGCATACCCCGCATTAACGTACGCAATGGGACCGGAGCATGTATGTAAAGCGAAAATGTACTTAAAGTGAAGCACTACCTTTTTCCCACATCGATGCATGTACAGTACGGCAATCGTCATATACGTGCATAACTGATGTAAATAACACATCTATAACAGGCTCTATAGTCTCCCCGCTTGCGCACAGCTTCGGGACAGGTAGGGAGCTGGTATTGCTGTTCAGGACGTGCTGACAGGCGCATGCGTGAGCTGCCGTTTGCCTATTGGGCGATATGTCCTTACTCGCGAGTGTACTTAAAGTGAGTGTCCTTAAACCGTGGTATGTCTGTATGCAGTACAGATCGCATTGAAATGACATTAATGTCAAAGCAATGACATAGTGCAGGGGAGCACAACCTTTTTTTCCTGCGCCTTCCTGCCAACTTTCCCCCTCTCTGCGCGGCCCCTAACCCCCTCTTACCTCGGCTCCGGCGTCTGGGCGTCATGGCGCCGCGTTGCCATGGCAACGCGTCTCCAGAAGCCGTCTGAGCCAAGGTAAGTGCAGTTTACTGAGGCCTTTGCCGCTTCCCCGGTACTTCATTTAAGTGCCTTCGGGAATCATGCAGGACATCTGTAAACCCCGTACCCACCGCAGACAATCTCAGGGGGGGTGCACCCCCCAGTTTGCGCACCACTGACGTAGTGTATTGTGTCCATGCATGAGATCATTTCCTTCTGTAATGCTCTTCTTGTTTCAGGAAGCGAAATGGAAAGTGCTAAGAGTGCATGGAGCCATAGGAATTTAAGATGTACATATAATAATGGTATATATCAATCTCTAGGTGTCTTACCATCATCCTCTACTTTTGTATGCCATTTGTGTTGTCCTGTCAAATGCAGTCTTTAAAATCTTTTCTGTTTTCCCTTTTTTTCTGTTTTCCTGGTAGTCGGCAAATAAAAATACCACTATTGAGCACATTTACATCTCAGACAGGTCCACAAACTTCCCTTACCCCATTATCTGTTAGCATGCAATGTTTCCACTGCAGCCAGGGATTCTGGGAAATGACATGCAAATGAGCACACACAGTGTCACTTATTGCTTCTTATCCATTTTAACATGGATCCCTATAAGCTTATGCCTGCTGTTTTACACAGTTTTTCAGCATAGCCTGAAGTGCATGGTCAGTAAAACCTACTCAGTGATAGTCAGTAACAGAGTGGGCCATATTACTAAGAAGTGCTACTCCATAACACCTTCCATGCTTGAAGACACCTTACAGCATTCAAGTGAATGGCCATAAAGACACATATTCTATTACTCCATAGGACACTTGACTTACCCATGACTCGAGCTGGACCCCTCTCCCATTCCCATTAAAAGCACCATAGAACTTCTTGGGAGAAATTAACAGCCACAGCTTTATGTATTACAACAGATGAATATTTCATATTTATCCCCAACTAGGGACCCAGTCAGATTGCTCCACATACATCTACCAGAACTCAAGGGACATGTTCAGCTCATGCTCTTCTAGCCATTCGGTACCTTATTCTGAATGCACAGAGCCCCCATCGGAAGGTCATTGCTACACCAACCGAGCCTAGTCTGGAATGTTACTGTCTTCCACAAATTCCATCTGGAAGGTCACCAGCATTCGGGCCGCAGCAGCCTGAAATGGTACCGCCTTCCCCAATTAAAATACTTCCGAGGTCTTCGACCTCTCTCCAGGAGCCAATACTGACTGAGTTCCCCTCCCAGAGTAACATTACTCCTGCCAACACATACCCCCAAGCTAAAGCAGAAGCCCGATCTTTTCTTTCAATGCCCTCATGCCTAAAAACAGGGTGGGTGTGGACTTCACTTTAGTAGATCCTAGAAGAAAGAGGAAGCCGGGATCCCGCCCCTTGCCCTAAGTACCCTTTCCTTAACCAATTCCCTTGGCCTGACATCACAGCACCTTAGGGGAGGGGCCCCTTGGCCTTAGTTGATGCCGCCCCTCCAGGGCTTTCTTTCCATGCGGCAAGACATATTACAGTCCATTTACTTGAATAAGCCTTGAAGAGCCATGTTTACTAAGCAATGCTGGAAGGTATGTTACAGAGTAGCACTGCTTAATAAACATGGCCCAGTATGTCTGCTTTCAAGAACCTCATTGCACGACCCTCTTTTCTTTCACAAAGGAATGCAGCACAATATTAACTCTGTTTATCGTCATTGTTTTTATTTATGATAACTCACCAATATGATACTACTATATAACATACCTTCCAGCATTGCTTAGTAAACATGGCTCTTCAAGGCTTGTGTGTGTGTGTGTGTGTAAATGTCAGATCTAGAAATAAAAGCCAGATGTGAATGACTAGTTTCCTGAACCCCTTAACCAGTGTCTGGACATCCCCGCTTCACAATATCTAAAGCAGCAATCCGCCTGGGATCTTACCTGATCCACAGTCCCTCAATATCCAGGTACCCTCATTCCCGCAATGTTATACATTGGAGGGGATGTGTTCCCTACCTGTCTTCTGGGTTAGGGGGGGTTCCGATGTCTTCCGTGTGAAGCTTGAGTCAGATCTGGAAGAAAGCAGTATAGGTTATTTTGGTGTAGTATAGGACAGTTAAGATATATAGGGTAAATAAGATATCCAGATACAGAGAGGAGAGAGAGAGGGGAGAGAGAGAGGGAGAGAGAGGGAGGGAGTGGGAGACAGAGAGAGACAGAGAGTAGGAGAGTGGTTGAGTGAGAGAGAGAGTGAGTGAGAGTGAGTGAGTGAGAGTGAGTGAGAGAGTGAGTGACAGACACACAGAGACAGAGAGAGGGAGACAGGGAGAGGTAGACAGAGACAAGGAGAGGTAGACAGAGACTGGGAGAGGGAGAGGTAGACAGAGACAGGGAGAGACAGACAGAGACAGGGAGAGGGAGAGACAGACAGGGACAAGGAGACAGACAGGGACAGGGAGACAGACAGGGACAGGGAGCCAGACAGGGAGAGGGAGAAATACAGGGACAGGGAGAGGGAGACAGACAGGGAAAGGGAGAGGGAGACAGACAGGGACAGGGAGAGGGAGACAGACAGGGACATGGAGAGGGAG
>WSYH01010789.1:0-15458 GCA_036426205.1 Ascaphus truei | reverse complement strand
TAGGGAGCCGGTATTGCTCGTTCAAGGACGTTGCTGACAGGCGCCATGCGCGAGCTGCCGTTTGCCTATTGAGCGAGATGTTAACTTACTGCGAGGGGTGTACTTAAGTGAGTGTCTTAAAAAACCGGGTAGTCTGTACACATTTTGGTTTTATCTTCCTTTCCTTTTCTCCCCGTTTTTTCAGTTAATGTTAATATTTGCGCGGTGGTGCCCATGTCATATTTTCCCGCTTCAGGGCTATGAAAAGGTAGTTTTTGTTATAGCTTTATTATAGATCATTGGCGGTTGTGGGGGCTATTATAATATTCAATACAAGAACCACGTACCACATTTCTTATCTTGGAGAAACAAGTACGGGTTGCCATATGAAGCGGTGGCAAGCTTGCTGTGCGATGCTCAGCATTGTTTTTCTACCACGGGCGTCTGTTGATGGGCACGCACGCGTATGGTTAGCAGCGTGAACGCGCCCGCGGGTGGCTTGCGCATGCGCACTGATAAACAGCAACGTGATGTGTCTGAACCAGACGGCCTCGTGAGTGTGTGTGTTATTGGCATCACGTCCCAATCCATGAAGGCAGGAAGCTGCACAGGACACCCACCTGTAGATTACAGCTACGTTATCTTTAACAGTGCTTGATTTCGCCGGGCTTTTTTAAATGTTTCTATTGGCTAATTGGCTGTTATGATGCCATTGGTGGGGATAAAGTATCAGTCACGGTCATGAGAACCATTGCACAGCCCTGAGGAAGGTTCGCTCTCCGCAGACGACCGAAAACGTTGGCTGAGGTGCCTGTGATTTTTACAATACAAATGCACTTGCGAAACACATTCCTGGTGTGCTGTCTCCAATCTGCTGGACTAAATCTGGTAATATTAATACTATTTCTGCTTATGGGATAAGCATCTGGATTCAATATACAATTGTGTGCTGGTTGTTGCTTTTCACTATAATATAAATATATATATATAATATAATGATATAGATATATATATATATATAGATATATATAATCCATCCCACGCTACCGTATCTGTACCGCCCCCCCTGCTGTACCCATGCGGTGACTGCGGGTGACACCTTCCCCTCTCTCAGGTGAGCCGATCAGGTAAACTTTGACGGGACAGAAGTGCACTGTCGCTTACGTGGCTTGCTGGCAGAATCCGCACTATCTTCCTGGACCGAGCGACGAACCTCACCGGGAATTATCGAGACCATGACGCTCTTTGCGTAGACAGCATAAATGACTTGAGGGGATTGATTGGTGAGCCAACGACTTCCGGTACAGTTCCAGCAGGGACGAGGATCATGGGCGACTCTGCACCTACCCTCCGGGTGACTAACAGACCCTTCTAGCGCTTCTCCCTTCTCGCGAGTCCGACACTACACCGGATCGACGCTGAAGACAAGCCCCTGTTCGAGAGATCAAGCCACCATCACCAGAGAGCTGCCGACATACCTCTATGCGCGCGGTACGTCCTTCCCTCCCCGCTTCTCGCGCTTCTTCCCTCCCTTTGTCGCGATTAAGTCCCCACTCCCCTTTTCGCAGGCAATCCTCCTCACATTCTAGCGATTTCCTCCCCTCCCCTTCTCACGCCTCTCCCATCCCTTCTCACGCTTCCTCCCCTCTAGTCGCGTTCTGTCCTCTCCCTTCTCGGCGCTTTCCTCTCCCCTTATCGCGGCAGTCTCAACCATTCTCGCGCTTCCTCTACACTCTCGCGATTAATCCCCTTCTCACGCTCCTCCCTTCTCGCGGCTCCTCCCCTTAAGTGCTTTTCCTCTCCCCTTCTCGCGCTTCTCCCCTTTCGTGCTTTCTTCTCCCCTTTCTCGCGCTTCCTCCCCTTCTCGTGCTTCCTCCCCTTCTCGTGCTTTCTCTCCCCTTCTCGCGCTTCCTCCCCTTCTCGTGCTTTCTCTCCCCTTCTCGCGCTTTACACAGCTTTGTGCTTATCCCCTCTCGCGCTTCCTCTCCCTTCTACGACGATTCCTTCCCGTCTAGCGCTTCCTCCCCTTACTCCGACGCTAGTCCTCCCCTCCCCTTCTCGCGCTTCCTCTCCTAGCCTTCTCACGCTCCTCCCCTTCTCGCGTTTCCTCTCACAGTTCTGAGGGGCGCGGGGTAGCGATTCCGCGTTGGCGGCAGCCGTCCGTTTAATCTCCCTATATCGCGCTCCTCCACTTCTCTCGCTTCCTCTCCCCCTTTCGCGCTTCCTCCCCTCTCGTGTCTTTCATCCCATTCTACGCGCTGACCTCCCCTTCTCGTTGCTTTCTCTACATTATCGCGCTTCTCCCTTCTCGCGTTCTCTCCCTCCCCTTCTCGCACTCCTTCCCCTTCTCGCACTCCCTCCCCTTCTCGCGCTTCCTTCTCTCCCCTTCTCGCGCTTCCTCACCTCACATTATAGACGATTCCTCCCTTCTCGCGCTTCCTAGCCCCCATTCTCGCGCTTCATCTCCCCTTCTCGCATTCCTCTACCCTTCTCGCGTCCTAACCTTTTGTTGCTTCTCCCTCTCGTGCTTCCTCCCCTTCTCGTGCTTCCTCCCCTTCTCGCGCTTCCTCCCCTTCTCGCGCTTCCACAGCTTCTCGTGCTTCCTCCCCTTCTCGTGTTTCCTCTCTCTCCCCTTCTCGCGCTTCCTCTCCCTCCTTTCGCCGTCTTACTACATCCCCTTTCTGCGCTCCTCCCCTCCCCCCTTCTGAGCTTCTCCCCTTCTCGCGCTTCCTCCCCTGCCTCTCGCGATTCCTCACCCGCCTCTCGCGCTTCCTCCCCTCCCCTTCCCGCGCTTCCTCCCTCCTCCTTCTCGCGCTTCCTCCCCTTCTCGCGCTTCCTCCCCTTCTCGCGCTTCCTACCCTTACGCGCTTACTACACTTCTCGCGCTACTCCCCTTATAGAGCTTCTCCCCTTCCGTTCCCGCGCTCCTCCCCTCCTCTTCTAGCGCTTCCTCACTCCTCTTCTCGCGCTTCCTCCCCTCCTCTTCTGCGCGCTTCCTTCCCTCCCCTTCTCGCGATTCCTCCACCTCCCCTTCTCGCGCTTCTCCCCTCCCTTCTCGCGCTTCCTCCCCTTCTCGCGCTTCCTCCCCTTCTCGCGTTTCCTCCATTCTCGCGCTTCCTCCCCTCCCCTTCTCGCGCTTCCTCCCCTGCCTCTCGCGCTTCCTCCCCTGCCCCGCGCGCTTCCTCCCCTGCCTCTCGCGCTGCCTCCCCTGCCTCTCGCGCTTCCTCCCCTGCCTCTCGCGCTTCCTCCGATGTCCGTCTCGACGTCCTCCCCTGCCTCCGCGCTTCCTCCCCTCCCCCTTCTCGCGGCCTTCTCCCACTCCCCCCCCACCCTTTTCGAGATTCCTAAACTCCTGTTTCTTTCTCGACGCTCCTCCCTACCTTCTCGCGTCCTCCATGACGGTCGCGTTCCTCCCCTGCCTCTCGCGCTCCTCCCATGACTGTGCAGATTCCTACCCCTGCCTCTCGCGCTTCCTCCCCTCCCCTATCTCGCGCCTTCCCTCCCCCTCCTCTCTCCGCGCGTCCTCCCCTTCTGAGATTACTCCCCTCCCATTTCTCGCGTTACTCCCCTCCGCTCTCGCGTTCCTACAATTCTCGCGCTTCAATCCAATTGCTCTATATCCTCGCGATTCATACCATCATTCTAACGTTATTCCCCCTCATTTTTCGCGCTTCCTCCCCTCCTCTTCCCGCGCTTCACTACCCTCCTTGCTCGCCTTTCGCGCTTTCATACCATCCTTGATTCGCGCGCTTCACTCCCCTCCTCTTTCTCGTCGCTTCCTCCCCGTCTCTTCCCAGCGCTTCCTCCCCTCATCTTTTCGCCGCTCCTCCACTCCTCTTTCGGACTTTATAACGCACCTTACTCGCGCTGACTCCCCTCCCCATTCTCGCGCTCCGCCTACCCCTCCTCTTTTCTCGCACTTCCTACCCTCCCCCCCCCCCTCCCTTCTCGCGCTTTCCTCCCCTTCCGCGCTTCATACCTCTCGCGTTCACTTCCCGTTCACTCGCCGCCTTTACTACCCATCCTGACTCTCGCGCTTCCCCCTGCCTTCGCCTGGCTTCATCCCTGCTCTGTCGCGCTTCCTCAGCGCCTTCTCGCGCTTCCTCCCCTGACTTCTCTAGATTCCCTCCCCTGCCTCTCGCCTTCCAGCACCTGCTCTCGCCGCTCCTCCCCTGCCTCTCGCGCTTCCTCCCCTGCCCTCCGTTCTTTTACACCCCACTCTTCTCGATCTGCGCCATCTCAGGTTGCTCAGGAGATCTGGGTGTGCGAGAAACAGGCCGTCACGAAGTGGCCGGGGGACATCCTGTCCTACAAACAGCACCTCAAATCCAGACTGAGTGACGACGAGCCCCCGCGCAAGTAACTGAGCAAACCCGAGGCCCCTCAGAGTTTTCGCCACCCCACAGGTTTCCCCCTCCCCCCCTATCCACAACCATAGACAACATGGGCCCAAAGAGTAAGCCGCCCGACACAATCCCACCCGCTCCCCCCGAAAACATGGGCAAGGCAGAGCCCCCCATCCATTGAGGGGCCAACCGACCATACCTCCGCCCACCGTTGGGCAATGCGGAGCACCGGGGAAACTGAAGTCAAAAAGGAAAGGCGCGACCTAGTCTGAGTACGCGGAAACGGCGCTCTGAAAGCAACGCGCACCCACAGGACATTAGGCCCTTCCCGCGCCCGGCCCGTCCCCCCCCGTCCCCCCAGGCCGTAACCTGGCCCAGTGCTGAAATACCCCCCAACCCCAACAAGGAAAGGCGCGCCTGTCCGAGTCACCGCGTAACCGGCAGTCTGAACCAATCGCTCAACAAGGAAAGGCGCGCCTGTCCGAGTCACCGCGTAACCGGCAGTCTGAAGCAATGGCTCAACAAGGAAAGGCGCGCCTGTCCGAGTCACCACGTAACCGGCAGTCTGAAGCAATGGCTCAACAAGGAAAGGCGCGCCTGTCCGAGTCACCGCGTAACCGGCAGTCTGAAGCAATCGCTCAACAAGGAAAGGCGCGCCTGTCCGAGTCACCACGTAACCGGCAGTCTGAAGCAATGGCTCAACAAGGAAAGGCGCGCCTGTCCGAGTCACCGCGTAACCGGCAGTCTGAAGCAATCGCACAACAAGGAAAGGCGCGCCTGTCCGAGTCACCACGTAACCGGCAGTCTGAAGCAATCGCACAACAAGGAAAGGCGCGCCTGTCCGAGTCACCGCGTAACCGGCAGTCTGAAGCAATCGCTCAACACGGAAACATGGCGGAGACGCCCAGACTCAGGACTCTCTGTTCCTTCCGTTGCTGCTTGCTGTGCTCTCCGCTCCTGCATCTGGTTTCCTCACACCCCATGTACCCCGGCTAGTTTTGGGGGGTGCCCCTGTTCTATGTGCTCTCTGCCCCTCTCATCCTGATATTCACATAAATTCGTATTTGTTTTGTTTTTTAACAAATTATTTATCTGTAACTTGGCGTCAGAGACAATAAAGAGAGAGTCTGTACTGAGAACGAGTCTTATTAGTGGGGGCCTTCCCTCACTATACTCCCCAAATCTCCATTTATTACCGATCCTCCCTCCTAGCCCTTCCAGGGATGTACGTTATGGCATTATTCTGCCTGGAGGAAGAGCAGGCACTTCCGATTTACACACTTTACACACTTCCCAGGGTGTCTCCCCTAGGAGACCGACTCCAATAGCGTAAACCGAAAATAGCAATACTACAGATGTATCTGTTCGTTCGGGTTGGCTAAAATGTTGCTGCCATGGACGGACTAGACTTGGACCTTGGTATGGGCATGCATTGAGCAGCGTGTAGCCCATGATGATTGATCTTCCATATCCTGTGGTGTTGGCTCGAGTTCCTCTTTATTCGGGAACTGTTTAGAGACCCTGGTGTTTGTGTGTCTGGTTCTGTCACTTCATCTCTAGGACTTTAAAGCTGAAATTCCCAGTGACTGTAGGTTTCCTGCAAGTGGTCAGATCAGATGTTCTTGTTCTTCCTGAGATGTGGCTATCAGGGCAGTTTGGGATTGCTGCTGCTCTGACACATCTTTAAACGATGCTTCGGATAATTAGGGGTCTCGGCTGCCGTTGCCTGCATGGAGTCGGTATCGGATTGTGTTTTCTTGCAATGTGAAGTTACATAGTAGATGATGGACGTGTCTTTTCAACCTGAGGTGCAACCTATGCTAAATGTATAAGACATGATATCCTATATTTGTACTTACAGTATATTGATCCAGAGGAAGGCAAACAAAAAACACCCAGTCATGTCATCCAATGATATCTCATAGGGGGAAAATGCATTCCTTCCTGTCTCCAAATATTGGCAATCGGATTAATCCCTGGATCAGCATCCTTCCCATGTTACTTATTTGGTATATCCCTGTATACCTTTCCCATCTAAAAAGATGTTCAACCTTTTTTTGAACAAATCTATTGTATCTGCCATCCCAGTCTCCATGGGTAATGAATCCCACACTGTAACTGCCCTTACTGTAAAGAACCCTTTCCTTTGTTGCTGGTGAAATCTCCTTTCTTCCAACCTTAAGGGATGGCCCCTGAGTCCTTTGTACTGCCCGTGGGATGAACAGTTCTTTTGAAAGCTCCTTGTATTGTCCCCGAATATATTTGTATATAGTTATATCCCCTCTTAGACACCTCCTTTTCTTTTTATTTTATATACTGTAACTTCAGTATTATTGGTTTTTCAAGGTCGAATATTGACAGTGACAGGTTATATATACAGTCAGGTAATTGTGATCAAATCCATGAAAAGTCAAGGTTAACAACTATTCCAGACCTATACCAAGTCAACTATTCCAGACCTATACCAAGTCAACTATTCCAGACCTATACCAAGTCAACTGTTCCAGACCTATACCAAGTCAACTGTTCCATACCTATACCAAGTCAACTGTTCCAGACCTATACCAAGTCAACTGTTCCAGACCTATACCAAGTCAACTGTTCCAGACCTATACCAAGTCAACTGTAAGAAATAAAATAAAAAGGATGTGAGGAGAGGGGGGGAGGTTATGAGCTTGGGTCTGCTCCTCCGCCGCGCGCCTCTCTGTGAGCCTGTCTGTTTCGCGAAATAGGTTTGCTATGACATTATTGGTTCGAGAGCCCCTCTTATCTAATCTTCTCTGACTATTATCCTAGTTTCTAACTTATGCACTTATCGAATGAGAACGCATCTGAAACTATCACTGCCAAACTGTGTTTATCTCAACCCCTGGGATATCTGTCTGGGCCAACCAAGGAGACCAGACTTTTAGAAAATTGACGCCAGTGTCATTAACCAAACTCGTTAATTCTTCCATCTGGCACACAAACAAAATGATGCTCCTAATCTTGGGGATGGATGGGATTTCGGGTTGTTTCCATAATGCCGCGATCTCGCATCTCGTTGCTGTTGCAAAGTGAGCAATTTGTTTATTACCTGCTTTGGATAAACCCGGCATTGGACTGTTTAATAAAAATAGCCAAGGGTCCGGGGGGATTGTGAGGTCAAAAATCCTCTGGGTCCAATTTCTAATTTCCTCCCAGATAGGGGTGATCCGAGGGCAGGACCACAGCATGTGCAACAGGTCCGCCGACTCTCCACATTGTCTAGGGCACAATGAGGAGTATCCTGGAACGAACCGAGATCACTTTAGTGGGGTTAGATACCACCTCATTAAGACTTTGTGTTCTCTTTCAACGTTGTGCATATCGATGTCTTGGCCACGGCCGTGACTATTGCCGTCCAGGTCTCTCCCTCTAGTTCCTCCCCTAAATCAGCCTCCCATTGCTTCATATAGGTTAGTTTTTGTTGCGACCCAGAACCGATCACCTCTCTGTACATCTGCGATGCGAGTCCCCGGGTGTCGGTAGGGGAAACATTTATTATACAATGCTCTGATCTGTAGGTATCTAAAGAATTCAGAGTGGGGAATATCTTTGTCTGATCTGATTTGGTCAAATGATTTGATTCTCTTATTACCGTCCAGATCTCTAATTCTATTAAAGCCTCTTTGTTTCCAAATGGAGAAGTCGCTACTAGTCAAACCCGGAGCAAAGTCTGGATTGCCCCAGAGAGGAGTTCATCGGATAATTTTTACTGGTCAATGCACACTTACATTTGCAAGCCTCCCAGATTGACAAAGAATTGGTCATTGAGGAAATCGGCGTGTTAGCTGATTTGTGCGATGTTTTAGGTTGCCAAATAAAAACTTTTAGCTCCAATGGGGAGCAGTACTCACTCTCCAGGGCCACCCACCTTCTCGATGTTGGGTCACACTGCCACTGAGAAATTTGACATTGTGCCGCCTTGTAGTAGGACAACAGGCAAGGTACCGCTACCCCCACCCCCCCGGTCAGGGGAGTTTTCGTTAGAATTGATCTATTTACTCTCGTTTTTTCCCTCCCCAAATAAATTTGGAGATGGCAGACTGAAGTGAGAGCATTTCCTTCAGTCTCAGTGGCACTGGTAACGTCTGGAATAGGTATAGGATGCGAGGGAGGAGATGAATTTTAATGCTATATATCTTTCCTAACCAGGAGATCTTGTGGGCTGCCCAAACTCAAGTCTCTTCTCTTTTTTTTGCAACTTAAATTTGTATTGATTTTCCAAGCATAGATATACAGAAATAAATCATAAGGTGGGTATTGGGGGCGGGGGGGATACATAAAAGAAAAGGGGGTAGCTGGGGGAGGGGAAAAGCACAATGGTGAATCTACATTTCTTTATACTTGGCATAGTTTTAAGCGTGAGCATTTTGGGGCAGCTTATAAGTTTGTAGTGGGAACCATCACTGGGGGACCGGGATAATTGCATGAAAATGTTTTAGGTGACGTTACGGGGAGGAGCAGGGGAAACTCCTGGCCTGTCCCTAGCAAAGGCATATAATTGGTCCTAAGGGGCTAGAGGCTCAACTGCATTGCCGCCCCTCTTTTTTTCTTGTCACCTGGTGGCTGTTCTGGGATGGGGGTGGGGCGGAAGGTAAAAAATAAATGGGAGGGGGGTGAGGCGGGAAAAAACAAAAGAAAGAGTGAGCTTTGATGTGTCTTCAAAGAGACAGTCCTGATGCTCACCTGGCCTTGGGAACAAAATCTGGGGTGTGAGGGGAAACAAAAAATAAGGGCAACTGTGACTCCAAGGAAACAGACATGGTTGGGAGTAGTGGCCAAGACTCAGATGGTCCGTCTACTCAAGCTCCAACCCATCTTTGGGCCCTGGGCTCATTGTAAAGATGAGGCTAAACTGTATTCATTTTGTGGGCTAAACTTCGCTAGTAAGCCATTAGTAACCTTATATCAACTTGAACCCGAAAACCTAACAACATATAGTACTTTTGCGTTTACTCACGCAAAACCCAACTTTCGAGTACAACCTCAAATTAACTAAAACTAGAAAACATAATGTGACATTGGCATTTCAGCATACTGTATAATATTTTTATGAGAGATCTTTTTATACTGAGCCTTAAGACTCTCCAGATCAGGAGACCCCCTGGCCCCCAGTTTTGGGCGCTCCGCCTTACTCCACTCTAAACAACGTCCGATTTGTCCAGGAGACCTCCCGTGGATCTTGATTCACTGGTAATGGGAGTCATAGATCACAAGTCTCGGAGTGCTGCATGGTGGGGTGGGGAAGGACCCTATTCCGATATCCGGACCTGCTGCTTAGCTCATGGTTTGGTTCCTTTAGCGGGTGGCTGCTTAGACTGGGTTGCTCTGGAAAAGTCTCAGAGTGCTCCCAGGTATGGGAGAAGGACCTCCCTCTCGGACCTGGGCATGGTGTTTAGTTCCAGGTTTGGCCACGATGGAGGACGACTGTTTCGTTAGGGAGTTTGGTTGAGGAGGTCCCCGCGAAGGGACTGCAGTCCAAGAAGGCTCCAACGCCTGGGGGCTCCCACCTCTTGATGCAGGACTAGAGTGGGGAGAACCCAGGCCTAAGGCTAAGGCCCCGCTCCCAGAGTCAGCGCACCCGCACTGCTGACAGGCGGTGCGCTGAGATACACAGACCGCGATATGCGGTCTGTAGGGGAGCGGAGCGGGTGGTGGGAGGGTGGTGGCGGTTTTGACAGGGAGGGGGGGCGTGGCTTGAGCGGAGGGACCGCTACTCTCCCCTCCCTCCACTGACTCGGGCTGGAGCTGGAAAGTAAGTTTTACACACACAACGCCAGGCACATCATTCATACACACACAGGCAGGCACTCACGCATCATACAACACACACACACACAGACAGAGGCAGGCACTCACGCACTCGGGCACAACACACAGACAGGCACGCACGCACTCAGACACACACACAGACAGGCACACACACAGGAAAGCACCACTGCTTTCACTCCACACTCCTCCCCGCTCCCCGAAGCCTCTCCTCCTCCCGAAGCCTCCCCTCCCCATTGGCTCACAGCCACACACGTCACGCGTCGAAGCTAGGAAACACCATTCTGTGGTGTCTCCAGCGGCTGACGCGCGACAGTGTGTAGTCAGCTGTGCAGCCAGTGGGGACCGGGACCAGCTCGCGAGGATTCCCCTGCTGGTGGGGAACTCGCTACATTGCCGCCCGCGCCAACGAGCGCAGCGGGACCGAGGCCTAAGTGGCTAAGGAAAGCTTCAGCATCATCCAGGTGTCTGGGGGTCTTCCATTTTTGACCACCATGAGTCCGAAAGGAAAGGTCCATCTATATTTAATCTTGCAATCTCTTAGCTTTGCCGTTACCTCACAGAGATTTCTTTTAGCAAGGGTGGACAGCGCAAGGTCCGCGTAGACCAGTAAGGGTATATTTTTGAATCTGAGGTCCCTTGAGCTTCTTGTCACCATGCTGAAGGCCTCCCTTGATTTAAAATAGTGGAATCTCAGCACCACGTCCCTAGGTCTATCTCGCGGCTGGGGTCTTGATCTGTGACATCTATCGAGGGCAAGGGACTCCAGTAAAATCTGGGAGAGCTGATGTTAGCCACCTGCCCATGAACCCCTCACTATCCGTTTCAGATTCTGGGATCCCCCTGAATCCGGAGATTATGGTGGTCATGCGTCGTCCTGTCTTTTTTTTTTTTTTTTTTTTATATTTTAATCTTTTTCCAAAGGCATAACAGTTGTCAAATTATGATACACTTATTATTTTCTATAACTTGTCTATACCTTTTTGAGAGACAAAACACACTTACACATAAACACACAAGACAACAACAAGGGGAGGAACGACACATTAGGGAAGAAGGGAATGGGGGTTCACTGGAGTCCTTGTATCAGGTGTCATGATGACCACTGCTCTTCCGTTTCCTTCTCCTTGTTGTTGGAGACTCTGCCGCCCTTTGACGCCTCTGTATACTTCATTGTATACTTGCTCTATCTTTTGTCCCTGTTTCCTATGGGATTTGTCTCTTGTCTAATTTTGTCTCTACTGTCACTACTTCTTTCTTAATGCAGGCTGTCAGAGGAGAACTCATCCAGTTCTATCATAGCCAAATGGAGGCATTGCTCACCACTGGAATGTCTGATTGTGCCAGCCACGGCAGCCAGACCTTTTGGAAATTTGAGCCAGTGTCATTGACCAAACTTGTACATTTTTCCATCTGGCAGACAAACCAAATTCTGTTCCGAATCTTTTCAATAGTTGGAATTGTGTTGTTTCCACAATGCTGCAGTCTCGCATCTTATTGCGGTTGCAAAGTGGGCGACTAATTTCTTCCCTGCTCTTGACAGCCTTTCCATTGGCTTATTTAACAGGAATAACCAGGGATCTAAAGGAATTTCGAGGCCCAAGATCCTCTGCAGCCAATTCTGGATCAGTTCCCATATCGGGTTCAAATGAGTGGGAGTAACCTGGAACGAATTTAGATAATTTGACCGGGGTGAGATACCACCTCATCAGTACCTTAAATGAGTTCTCCTTTAATGTCGTACATATAGAACTTTTCGCTGCTGCATTGGGTATCTCTGTCCAGTTCTCGTCCTTTAATGTCCTCCCTAAATCTTCCTCCCATTGGTTCATGTAACTTGGTCTCTGTCTGTGACTATTGCCAGAATCGATCACTTCCCTATATAATCTAGAGGTGAGTCCCCGTGTCTCGTGCCCACGTACACAGAGCGTCTCAAAATTCGTCACCTTAGGACGACTTGTGTGTTTGGTGTGCCCGGATCTGAAGGTAGCTAAGAAATTCAGTGTTAGGAATGTCCGTGTCTGACTTAATCTGTTCAAATGTTTTGATGGTGTTTCTGCCTTCCAGATCCTTTAGTCTCTTGTATCCCCCCTGCTTCTAGCATGTAAACTTCCTCTCCTCTAACCCGGGAGCAAATTCTGGGTTCCCATATAGTGGGGCCATCAAAGAGAATCTCGTGGTCAGTGAATATCTAAATTGAGAGGACTCCCAAATTGCAATTGAATTGTTCATTGAGGAAAGTGGTTTTGTTAATTTCTTCAGCCTAAATTTTGGGTATCAGATTAAGTTACTAAATTCTAACAGGGCGCATAGTTCGCTCTCTATACCCACCCATCTATGTAGCTTTGGGTCTAAATGCCATAGTATAATTTGATTTAATTGGGCCGCTCTATAGTATGAAAACAAGCAAGGTACCGCCAGTCCGCCTGTGTCTTTGGGCCTCTGCAGTATTTTTGCCTTTATGCGTGCTTTTTTCTTCATCCACACAAACTTAAAAATTCTTGTCTGCACATCCCTAATGTCTACTCTATCTATGTGTATGGGAAGAGTCTGAAAGAGATACAATAACCGGGGTAGAATGTTCATCTTAACGCTATAAATTCTTCCAATCCAGGAGATACCCGAGGCCCAGTCCCTCAGCTCCTTTCTCAAAGATTGCAAGAGTTTAGGATAATTTGCCTTGTATAACGATTTTACCTCTGGTCAAATTCACCCCTAAATACTTAATTGTTTTGGGTTGCCAATTAAAATTGATCTCTATTAACTTTTCAATGTCTTTTGGGATATTTAGACTCATGGACTTCGATTTTGCTTGATTTATTTTGAATCCGGATATCCTATTAAATTTTTCTAGCAGGTCAAATAGGTTGGGTAGAGAGACGAGAGGCCTGGACAAGGTAAAAATGACATCTGCATATAATGCTGTTTTATATGCCTGTGATTGAGTTTAGATTCCTGTTATGTCTTTATTGCCTCGGATACGGGATGCCAGTGGCTCCATGCATAAGGCTGAACAACAAGGGCGATAGCGGTCAACCCTGTCTTGTGCCACTTTTGATCTTCAAAAATTCTGACGGGAATCCCTGATGGACTACCCTTGCAGTAGGATTGGTGTAAAGTGCTTTGATTGCCCTTAGGACTCTGCCCCCAAACCCGTACGCTGCCAGCGTGGCATCTAGGTATGGCCAATCTATTCTATCAAAGGCTTTTTCAGCATCTAAACTTAATATAATCTCTGGGATTTTATTGGTGTTGATATAATCAATGATGTCAAAAATTCTTCTAGTATTATCGGCAGCTTGTCTACCTTTAATGAAACCAACTTGATCCGGGTGAATCAGCCTGGGTAGAATAGCACTCAATCTGTTGGCGAGCAATTTCGAATAGATTTTCACATCTGTATTAATTAGTGATATCTCCCTATAACTTGGGCAATTGGTGAGGTCCTTTCACTGTTTATGAATCACCGAGATGGATGCCTGCAGCATCTGGTCTGAAAAAGACCCTCCGCCAGGATACCGTTATACATTTTTGCTTTTTCCTTCTGTATGTTGAATTCCCATTCCTTCCTATGGAAAAATATTGCTGTTGATCTTGAGCATCTGTCCGGTTATAACAAAAGTTGGTTACTTCTAACAACCACAACGTCTGTGTTTCACGTATAACACGTGAGTGCAAACTTTATAGAAACTTCAACATTGACTGCACTGTTTGACAATATTGCACTATTTTGGTGTCTTTAGTTATCCCCTCTATGTACTGATGAGATTTGCGCACCTGCTATTCTTCGTCGATTGCTGGTTGGATTTGGTTTGAATCCTGTTCCAGGAGCTGCACTTTCTAAGGACAGTATACTGTATATATATATTTTTGTTTCTTTTTGTTAAAAGTGGTGTTATTTGCGCTTGTTTTATCTTTTATCCCTTTTTATCACAGGCTGCATTTCCGTGTCCTCTGAATTTTCACCCCGACCTTGCGCCGAGTCTGTGCCTGAGCTCCCGCCCGGAGACATTGCGGGATCTCCTTTCTCCCTTGCCTGGTCTGAGTTCCAGAATTAGGATCGCAAATCAATTGACTTTTTTGTTTGTTTGCGCTCGCGTTGTTGTCATCTCCTCTTCTTCTGGATGCTGTGCATCAACTTCGCGCTCCGTTTTTATGGGTGCTTTGTTATTTATTTTGTATTTATGCGCCGGCTGTTAGCAGAGCTTTTCAATTAAGCCGCCATGCCTGAGCCCGTCGCGCATGCCTTTTAAGTCTTCTCTTAGCGTCCGAATGAGTTTGGGGTAATTTGCACTATATATACTTTTACATTTCTTCGTTATATAGACTCCTAAGTATTTGATGCTTTTAGTTTGCCAATTAAGATTGAAATTAAGCCCTATTAATTTTTTGATATATTTTGGGAGGTTAATATTTAGAGCCTCTGATTTGCCTTGATTAATTTTGAAGCCAGATATTTTATTACATTTTCCTAACATGTCAAAGAGGTTCGGCAGAGAGGCTTGGAGAGTGATAGGAACATGTCATCTGCATATAGAGCCACGTTGTGGGTTTGGAAATTAATTGCTATTCCCGATATTGCGAATCTGTGCAGCCAGAGGTTCCATACATAGGCCGAACAGGAGGGGCGAAAGGGGACAACCCTGTCTAGTGCTGCTCTTGATTTTGAAAAGGTCTGATGGGAAATCATGGTGGGTTACTCTCGCAGTTGGGGTCGAATATAATGATAAGATTGTGTTCCCAGCCCTTTCCCCGAAACCTCCAAGCGTGGCTTTTAAGTATGGCCAGTCAATCCTGTCAAAAGCTTTTTCTGCATCTAGGCTTAACATCATAACCTGTATCTTTTTTGCATTGGCTATTTCTACCAGATCAATGATTCGCAGTGTGTTATCTGCTGCTTGTCGATCCTTAATAAATCCGACTTGATCTGGATGTATGAGCCTAGACCGGATGTTACTTAATCCGCTAGCCAGTAATTTGGCGTAAATTTTGGTATCTGTATTAATTAAAGAGATTGGTCTATAACTTTTATCGTGCAGCGGATCTTTCCCTGGTTTATATGTTACTGAGATGGACGCCTGGAGCATCTGCTCGGGAAATGGGGCCGCTGCTAGGACTGCATTGAACATCCGGAGAAGGCAAGGAGCCAGTAACTTAAAGAACTTCTTATAACCGATTCGAAAAGCCATCTGGTCCTGGTGCTTAAGGCCCGTAATATAGTGTGTGCGGTGGTGCCCGTGCGAACGTGCGTGTCGCACACTTTGTGTGTATGGTGTCAGCGACACAGTGTGTGTGTGTGTGTGTGTGTGTGTGTGTGTGTGTGTGTGTGTGTGTGTGTGT
>WSYH01010788.1:0-22347 GCA_036426205.1 Ascaphus truei | reverse complement strand
GAATGTAGTTACCAACACTAGAGACAAGATTTTCTACCCAAGGGGGTCTGGAAAGTGGGACGTCTATATAGCTGGATGGTAGATTACCTGTCTGATGGCATCCCAGAAATTTCCTGTAACATTACCTGATTTAACGGGCACCATGGTTCAGATGCCTGGCCCAGATCATTATTTACTATGGGTAGCCTCAGTTCCCATGTTGGGAGTGACCGCAGTGTCTCTATGGTTAGAATATGTATGAATGTGATTACATTGTCTGCTGTGTCATATCAACTGTATGCCCAATGTTGTTTGGTAATACTGTTGTTTTGTGTTATGTTTCAGGTTTACAGTTGACGGATGGTACTCCAATTTGTTTACAAGTGAGAAATTGGTTTTACAATCTGAGGGAGTTTTTTTGCATGTCTGTTTTTTCTCCCAGTCTGCCCTCCATGGAATTCAAGCCCTTGTTAACGTGCAGGCCAGTGTCAGGACACCAATTATCCTGGGTTGTCCCACACTAAGCAGTTGCCTGAGTTACAGGGAGAGGTGGGCTATGCCTGTCTTCTGCCCAATCGTGGGCTAGGCCTAGACCTTGCTCCTCTGTACTTAAGGTCCTGCACACTTTTTTTTTTTTTCCAAAGTACGTTGTTTGGTGTATCCTACCCCTTGATAAAGACGGTCTCCAAAAAGTTCAATCTGATCGGCACTATTAATCACTCCCTTAGAGCGTGGATGGAGACACTACCACTTGCTCTGGTGATAGCCCAATTGGAGATAGGACAGGCTTTGAAAGTGGACAAGGTCATGGGTGCGACATGGGATACATCTAAGGATATTAAGCGCTTTAGGTGTGAGCCTGCCCAACACCGTTAAGACTACAGAAGTAGGTTTTGGCAAAAAGTGATTAATGTTCTCCACTTAAGCAATTACTTCTGCATTAAAGCAATTGTGGAAAAGAACAATCAAGAAAGAAAAATATGTGTGTCCAAAGATTTTTATACAAAATAATAAGGCTCCGGGGCATCTAGTGTCACACACATTTTATTTTAACAACATTATCCAAGTAAACGGCAGTAAAGTGATGGGTGTGTTTATTACTGGACGTTGGGGCACCTGGCACGTACATAAAATGTTTCAGCCCTCTGGTTTGCCTTCCCTTCCAATGGTTACTGCAAACAAAACACAAAGATTCCCCCTTGAATGCACTCGGGTAGATCAATGGGTTATGTCAAGTTTAAATCTTTAATCAATATTAAAATACTAGTTGTACAGAGGGGTGTGGTGAAAATCCAGGGCTAACCTCCTAAATGACATATCAAACGAAAACTTCCAATAAATGTATAGAGTGTAAGCTAAGCGTTGTCCCAGCAATCACATCATATCGTCATAGTGCCTTGGTAACTATTAACGGTCCTGCAAACAAAGTGTTTTGTGATCCCCCTTTAATAAGGATCACTTTTATCTAAAAATCACATCTATGGAGAAGGCTGATACTAATCTGGAGGACATAGATACCCATGCCCTAACATAATGTGCCGAGTTAGGCTGAATAATCTAATCATTATGTCAGAACCTAACCTATGGCGATGCTGATCAGAAAGATACGGCGTGATCCTCAACACTACAATGCAATCCACATAGTCCATGACAATGATATCCACCTGTATAAGACACCTATTATAAGTATAAAATAGTCTGTTAAGGGCTAGCACAAATGTGCATTTGTGACGCCCTGAGGCACGGTCACATACCTATCCATTTTATATGCCTCATACATAGATCTATATACACACTATATAACCATGTACATCAACTTTGTATGAAAAAAATGTGCAAAGTAGATACAGTGTCAATAAACTTATAACTATTGGTCTAACCTGTCTTAGCCCTGGGTATGTCCCATGAGAACTATATATTAGTGGTATAACCACAGGGTAAACAGTGAATTTGATGTAGCAGTGTAAATACGCCCACAAACATATATAGATGTAATCTCAACATGTGGCAAACCAACACGCATAATAAATACTAGCAGTCTATGATACTAAAAATCCTTAAATACCCCACTGCATTGTGCATGTATATATACACAACAATTCTCAGCATGTAGCATCACATACTGTGCACTTGCCAATTGATGCGACACTGGAATGCATACAGACCCACTCGCAGGGTAGCGGGGTGCAGCGCGTTACAGTAACTGTAACATAGAAAAGCACTATTATTCACTATTCACTCCCATATGGGAGAGGATGGAGACAGCTACCACTGGCTCCGGTAGGAGCCATATTGGAGATAGGACAGGCTTTGCAATGGCAAGTCAATGGGGCCACAGGATCATCTAAGGATATTAAAAGCGCTTAGGTGTGCGCTGGCCAAACACACCGTTACAGAACATACAGAGAGTGAGGTTTTTGGCAAAAGATGATTAATGTTCTTCAATTGAAGCAATGTACACTTCTGCATAAGCAATAGTGTGGAAAAAGAAAACAAGGAAAGGAAAAGAAAAAGTATGTGTTGTCCAGATTTTATGCAAAATAAATAGGCTCCGGGCTGGGCACTAGGTGTCATCACACACATTAGTATTTTTACCACATTAGCCAAGGTAAACATGTCGGAATTTAAAGTATTGGGTTGCTTATTACTGGGACGTTAGGGGCACCTGGACACGTACATAAAATGTTAAGGCCACGTGGGTGCCCCTTCCCTTCAAGATGGTTACCATGCTCTATTTAATACATGACATCTAATGGTAGCCAAGTGTATTCTGACCCCACTGTACAGACGGTTCATTCCCGTTGTGTGTATTTCTGTTGAGTACTTTGTTAAGGATGTTGTTTCTATAGTTGGCGCTTGTGCGATGCGCACGACCTGCTGGCAAACACTCTGTGCACGTGCCACCAACTTTTTGTGTGTAGGTCCGTGATGCTGCGAAAGCTTACAGGTTTTGGAGTGGTGTGCGTTTGTATATGGTGCAGGTAGATGCCGTCTGCCTGGGGACCTAAGATCGTTGTGCTGGGGTTGGTTTTTGCTTGGGGGGTACCAGCCAGCAGGAGATCTGGCTAGTGCAGGCGCAGCAAGGGACCAGTAGGGTTCCCTTGGGAAGTATGAGAAGCTCTGTGGAGAGCAAGGGGGAAGGAGGACAATGGAAAGTATAGAGAAACAGGGCTCCACGGAATTCAAGAAAATTTATTTGCCAACAAAATGACTGACTTTTCGGCCACAATTGGCCTTTCTCAAAGCAAGATGACCATTCTGCTTTGAAAAAGGCCAATTGTGCCGAAAGCGTCAGTCAATTTTGGCAATAAATTTATCTTGAAAATTCCGTGAGCCCTGTTTCTTTACTTTCCATTTGTAACTGGATATCACAGAGAAACCTACAGGAGCACCGGTAGTTGAATCTTTTTATATTCATTTTTAGGAGAGAGGGAACGCCCACTAAGCTCACGGGGGGTGTCAGACGGGGCCGTTATGGGGAGCAAGAGGGACCATAGTATGATAGCACCCTAGTTGTGACCCCAGTGTTCAGCAGCCCCTCCATTCAGACTGTTACAGGGTCTTGATGGGAGTGGGAAAGGGTAGACAGGGTAGTATGCATGGACACGCAGCTGGTTACTATAGGGATTTTAGTACCCGCTCTACAATAGGTCCTTGACAGACCCCCGACTAAGTGAGTCAGAGGAGAGGCATGGGTTGCTGGCAGTCCGTGGTTCCAGGAGGTGGAATCGGGCACTCACAATAGCTACGTCGGGCTTTGTTTCAGTCAGCATCCTTAAGCCCACTGAAGCTTTGTTGCAACAGTGGTCAATTTCAACCCAAGTGGTGGATACCTAGGTGGACGGCAGGGGGGGGGGATGGTAAAGTTGTTTTGCTAACCAGATCTGATGGACGTGTGGACCATGGAGGGACAAGGAATCCCAAACATGTAAGGACTGTCCAGCCAGAAAGACCTTGTCCTAACATGAAAACTCAACTTTTTCAGGCTCAGCAACATACTGATAATAGGACTGTTCGGAACTTCATCTTGAGGGAGTGTATGGGTGGGGGTAACCAGGCTCTTCAATAAAGGTCATGCCGTTTGGTACCCATGATCCATGTAAGGGTCCCAGATGGTCAGATCTCTTAGACCCAATGTTACATTTTATCAAACTGGTGTTAACTTATGTATGTACATAACTATAGTTTTTTGTGTGTTTTTTAACCTTCTGGGCTGTCACTCAAGCAGGGATTGCTTAGGATGGGTTTCAAGGGGCGGGGGGGTTTTGTCGGAGGAACGTTGTCGTTAGATGTGCCTAGGAGGGTTGGGGGTCCGAGTTGTCCGTTTCCCCTAAAATGTACCCATTGAATCACTTGATTTAGGATACATGTAGGCAACATGTCCCGGCGCGATCTTCCCAGCCACTAGGGTACACCCTCTCAGCACAGCCCAGAAAGGAAGTGGGGTCACAGGTAATAAAACATGTATTCCTGTAGCTGAGGCAAAGAATCCCTTCGGTTAAGGGGGGTTTACCCCACTAGTGCCAAGGTGAAACCACACCAGTATAGGGTTTGTGCGTTAATCCCACCATATAAAGGATTGAGGGAGACTGTATGAGAGTCGCGGAGACTGAGTCACAGGAAGTGTGTGGGGAATACGTCAGGATAGAAATAAACAGCAACATTTTCCATTTCTGTCTCCTGTACCCAGAGACCGGGGGAAAGTGTATTGAAAATAAACTTTACTATAATGCATGTGCGCTTTGTCATCGAAACGATATTCAGACAGGCAGCCCGATGCTTCAATGCAGTAGGCGCGCCGCCGTAGAGTCTGCTGGACATGCATTCAAAGCAACCAGGAGGATGCATAAGGTGTGAAATAGTATTTGTCAGCGGGGGAAAGGAACGGAGTACCTTAGGTCCTGCGAGATCAATGGCAGTCCTCTGGGATTTGGCCACTGTTGCGGCCAGACGGGTGGAGCCTGCCACGCAGATGGCTTGAGATGCAAGGGAGGGTGGTCAGCTTGCGATGTCTCTTGGCTATTTCCAGTTTTCCCCCTGACACTGGCTTTTTCTAGCCGCTTGGCTCTGATTGCTGCTTTGGGTAGTTCCCATGCTATTGATGTGTGCTCAGATGTTTGTTGAATTAGACTGAAAATATAGAATCTTAAGAATAGTAGTCTCAGAGTATCGGTCGATTCAAGCTCTGGTGAATCGGCAACCTCGATTTTGAGAAAAGCTGCCCCGTAAGCTCACTGATCAGTCCAACACTATGTGCGCGCGCTGGGATTTTGAATGCCGATTGAGTTCCAGGAGATTTAGAATAACTTGCGGTCAGGAGTTTCAGAAGAATGAGAAACTAGCGTGTGTCCAGGGTATTACACATCTCTCCCGTAGGGTTCCCTGCACCTAGACATCTAGTTTATACCCCCAGTCCCAAAGTAATGTGTGTCTTTTTGTAACTATTTGTGTACAGTTGTTTGTAAGCGATATTTGTCTCCTGATAATAACAATTTATTCATTACCTTGTTTTGTCAATGAATTATCTGAAAGGGCAAACCTGTTCCCAGAGTATAGTCCCTACCAATGTATGAAGAGTATGTCTGTCTTTATCTATACTAAGCTAAGAGTTAACTCAACTCATGAAGGTGGAATCCCGGGGGGGGGTGGGGGGTAAGGGGGGAGGTTATTAAGTAAACTGCTAGAGTATCGATTGGGGCACTATTGCCTGAAGACTTCAAAAGCTTTTCTGTGACCATGACCCAGGATCGGCACTATTGTGGTAATGATAGTAATCCCCAAGTTGTTCATAAATAACTGAAGAAAAGAAACACAGGGACAGTCAAGGATAAGATCGAGATGTCAAATAAATCCCCATTTTCTCGGAAAAAACAAATATTTCGAAGAAAGGTAGGGCAGAGAATATTACACATTAGTGGGAGGTAGACAAGGTGAGGTATATGGAAGTGTACCTGGTGTATTAGCGCTAATGCCCGTCCAAGCTTTGCCCTGCCGTCACTAGGAGCCCGTCCCGTTCAGGGAGCGGATATCTCTTGGGGCAGTCCATAGATCGTTATAGAGTCTGACCTATGTAATGGAGTGTCTGTGTAATAAAGCGCTCGCCCATGCAGTGTAGGATAGGCCTCTTCATCCTGTGATTGATACAAGCTGCTTAGTGTATGGTTTTTTTGGCTCTTTTCTAACATTAAACCATGTGTGGACACAAACACTTATAGTAGCAGATGCAGCAAGAGGTTTTTGCACATCGCTGGTGAGTAATGATGGATCTCTGTGATATGCATTGCTCGCTATCTAGCGGGTGATCACATAACATTGCTAACCTCTGTATATATTACCTTTTATTACATGATAAAATCTATTTTTTTGTGATTGAGGGAAAAATATTGATGTTAATTAAATTTGTTGTACAGATATATAGAATCTATGATTTATTTATCTAAGATACTTACTAAAAGCAACAATAAAGACTCCAAAAATGACATCAGCTGCTGATAAGTAGACAGTGTTGTTAGTAATTGTTTAAAATACCAGGAGAATTTAAAGAGGCTTGAGAGTGACAGTGTTGTCTTAAACTTCAAACCTGCCCTCCTACCTTATACAAACTCCAATAGTTACCATGACCTGCATGACAGCAGTAGAGGAATGGGAAAGATAGAATGGTAATTGTGCAGACTGTGGAACACAGGAGAGATCATAAGAGACTGAGAGTTCAGCGAAGAGTTTCCGTGGGGCATGCATCGGGGAAGAGGATAGCCAGGAGGGGCAAACGACGAATTAAGAGGAACTGAATGGGCCACATTCGCTGACTTAATGGGTAATGTGAAGAGAAATGGGATTTATGCACTTGTATTGTATATCTTTATTTATTAATGGATATAACTGCCATGCATATGTATCAGAGCGCTTACAGCATAACATCACGTAACAAGCAAGGAATAATGAAGCGATTCTTTATATAAAAGTAGAACATTAAGAAAAGATCCCTGTCCCGAAGAGCTACAATCAATGAATGTGATGGAGGACAGGTGCGAACAAGAGCGAAGTACACGGATATAGATACATGAAGATCCCGTAGGTTCTGATTAGAGGGAGATATAAGGATAGGCTTCAGATGTAGGGTAAGGTGTGCTCTTCAGTGATCTTTATTGTATGTTTTTACATCTTCTTGAAAGTTGAGAAGCAGCTACTGGTTTGTACGTTAGCATTTTCCATCACCCAGGTAACAAGACACTATTGAAATATCACAACTCCCTGTCACAGCACTATAAAATCATTATGGATCTCCAAACATTTACTATTGCTTTTAGCTAATTGTTTTTGCTGTCAGGTGATCGGTTTTGTATATTATATGCCAAAGAATGTCATACCTACTGTAATCTCCATTTTACAATTTCACTAAAGTTTATGAACCATTCCTGCTGACTAATAAGAACCTTTTAGTGTGCTCCTCGACATTGGATCCTTGGGATTTTCAGGAACCAGTCAATCTGGCGGCACCTAATGCAATCAAGAACATCAATTTGGTTGTTTTGGGGAGGATTGGATAAGGAAGAGGAAGGACGTCAGCCATTGTCCCATTCCTACAGGGGTGCAGGTCGCAACCAGTGTGATTGTTAACCAGCAATTGCTAGTGGTTCGCAATGCCACAATAATAATACATTTTAGTACCAATGGAAAGACAGCTGGAAATAAAATATTTCTGAGATAACACTTTTGTTCAGGTTTTGTGCGTCTAAAACATAGTAATATTTAAGAAAACTAGTAAACATAAATGTTACTTAAACTATGACTAAAAAGTTATGGCGGTTTCAGTGTGTAGGTGTAAATGCCCCATGAAGGTAATAGGTAGATATTTTGCAATTTTAGTAGAGCTGTCCGAATAAAATGTAAAACTATTTCACTCTCACATAGGATAGAAGTTCTTGGGCAGTTCTGTTTGCTTATGCAGTCTGGATGGGCTGCAGTCTGCTGTCAGCCGCGATGGTAGGTAGAGAACACTGTCAGATGGATGTTTTAAGTTTGGCTATAAGAGAAAGATCTATTGGAGTTTGGTTCGCGTGGTGTTAAGAACTTATTAAAAGCATGCAAAAATATTACATTGTAAATTAATTGACTTTTTTCAATGAGCCAATTACAAATTAAGCTGTTGTGCGGAAAATAATACCTTTTATTCATGTAATCTCACAATTCACGCTCTAATCAATTAATTTAGGTCTACACATTATCCGTTGGCGAATTGCTGGCATCATCATTCTTTACAAACAAGATCAAAGAACACTGAAGAGGAACATAACACCCTATATAGCCTCTATTCCTATAGTGGATGATGGAAATAATAAAAAATACTTATTGATGACTCGTTAAAACCAATGGGGTTAATAAACATTTATTAAATTAGTACCAAGAGGTTTCAGTCCTTTGGTAGTTTTACTCCAGAGGAGTGTTGAATGTAAACTGATGTTCCACATGTTAAAGAAATTCACTGCCCTAGTAGTTCCCTCCTATACAATGGTCATCTAGGTTATTGGTTGGAGTGGAATGAAAGTTGTGAACCAGAGTATGGTAGTGCCACAGTGGTTGAGCTAACTTGTTTGGTGCACTACTTTATCTGTAGACCTTCCTACTTTTGGCTGCTGTAATGCGCACCAGTATATGTGATGAGATTGTCTAATGAATCATAGGTAGTTGTGCACAACACTGATCACTTCGCTATTAAAGACTTATTATGCCTTGAGGTTGAGCTAGAAGTGAATAGATGTAATAATTGAGATAACTTTGGATCTGTAAAGGCCGATCTCTAATTCGATAGTACTTCCAGAGGCTTTACACTGGTTTAACAGAGGCACGCAGATGTCTGCTAAGTATAAAACACTATAGGATTTACTATGTCGATGGTTAGTAATAAAATAGCCTTATCAAACGGCTGTATGCTACTCATACTTGGTGTGTATTGTGCGCGCACTTTAGGGTAATGTCCTGTTTCTCGGAGCTGGTTGCTAAATGAAAATAGTCTAATGCTTTAATTTAATAATCGGATAGGTTCTTACAATACAGGTAGTTTCCTGTAGTAAATAGTTAAAGTATAATGCCAGTAGAGTAATCGTTCCCAATAATTGGCTCGCAGATCGTCCAGTCGGTTGTAGCCGCGTAGCCTGTGCAAGGCACTGAGCCAAACGCTGACTCTCCTGTTTGATAGAGTCAGTGTGAATGAACGGAGGCTCAGCGCGTGCCGTGACTGTGTGATTGGCCGTGTCCGACGCGCAGAGTTTCGCGATAAGCTTTTTGTGAGCCCGTATTGTGCAGGCGCTGAGAGTCCACGCTGACTCTCCTGTTGGATAGAGTCCAGTGTGGAATGACGAGGCTCAGCGCGTGCACGTGACCTGTGTGATGCGTGTCGACCCGCGCGCGTTTCGCGATAGCGTTTTCAGGCCTGTCTGCCGGGGTGTCCCATGTTTCAGTAGAGTATTTATATCACTCGATTTAAACTAATGTCAACCCCCTGGAGTTGCGCATGCGCACTGGGGCGCTGGTCTGTAGTGGTAATTCTTAGCCAGCAATGTGACCTTGTGTTTCTCTCATAGTTCTGTTAGATCTTTGTGATGCATTATCGGGGCCATTTAAATACCTGAACCGGCGCTTGAACATGACAATCCACCGCACTCCTGGGTCCACGGTAGTATTACGCAGGACGTGACGGCGGGACGTGTGATGTCAGTAACGCTCGAGCCATAACAATAAATAAACTTTATTAAACAAAAAAAAGAACAAATAGCGATCGCCAACTATGACTGAAAATAACATAATGCTAACGTAAAAGCTATATTAAAAACAAATGTAACCAACAAAGTATATAAATCTCATGAATAAGGTGTGTCTTTACTTCATTCAATGAATTATTAAACCTTGTATAGCATCTTCTTTAATTCAAAATATAGACATAAAAAATGAACGCAAATCTGAATGAAACATATGGCTCTAAACGATACACTAAATAAAAACAAATGTAACACAATTAGAAATATATTAATCTCGTGAGCAGAGATGTATGATGCATCATTCATCATAGATTAAATAATTCTCGTATGTTACTACCCACGTTTTAAAAAGTGCAATCTGTGCGGCATATATCAACCTCGTACATCAACATAGTATTTGTACAAAATACAATATATATAACGTACAATCTTGTGCAGCACATGCCAGAAATAGTACCTCTAGTATAATGATATATGTTGTCTAGGATGGAAAAAAGAGACAGCCATCATTCACCAAACAGTATATTAGAATAGTGTATTAATTGTAAAAAATAGATATCAAGTTTTTATACTGCATGGATGTCGGCAAAGTGTAGGACAATCCCCCGTTGAGCTGAGTATATGACTTACTAGTTCAAAAGCTCTGTTAACAATTGGCATATTGAATTCAAAAACATTCTACTTAACTTAATATAGTGCTATATTCTGGTTAAGACATCAGTAAATTCTATTAATATATGTGTCACTATTTCGTGAACATTACATATATATGTATATATCTAGCAAAAATTGAGCTAAGTGTGTTCATTAGATTAGGTAGGAGTTATGTATATGAGATGGGGCAGATTCACCCCATCAGCAAGGATAGAGAAATAGGCAAATACACATATGATCAATATTAAGTATACAATTGCTGTAATTACCCTATCTCAGCAGAGTGTCCCCAATCCCAGTCCGAATTGAGGCATGTGAATACGTGTGTTTTAAGTGACGATCCAAATACTTCTCTCTGTCCTAGAATGCCATTCTATCCCCACCTCTGAATAGATATGGACTGTGCTCTAACCTGTGTTAAAAGTTATTTACATTACCCATCTGCCTTTGTAAAATGAAATGATACAGGGTGGTTAACATTCTTTTTTTATATTAAACGTACGTGTTCGACGAGTATTACGAAGTTTGGAGGGCTCTTATTTTTCGGCTACATATTGTTTGCCGCAAACCACCTTAAGTAGGTAAATTACATATGTGGTATTGCAATTTCTCAATGATTTAATATTTTAATGTTCCCTGTACGTGATGAAAATCAGATTGTGAAGACATATACTTCAGATTTACATTTAAACATTTAAAACATCCCTTTGGCAAGTTAGAGACCAGTTTTCTAGTGTAAACAAACTTGGTGAGACATAATTGGAGATTGTTTTTGCTCTTTTTGTACACAAAATTTGGGACCCTCATTGTAATCATGCTGTAAAACAGAATCAGCCTAAACAAGCCCATGTTTTTTCACACATTTTTTAATTTGATATGCCTGTGTAGTATACTGCACTAATAAACATTGGGTATTGTGAAAATGAGTTGTTACTGTTTTTATTTGTATAATGTAAGCCTATCCATTTCATTGACTTTTTTGACGCATGTTTAATCTATTCGTAGTAGCTCTAGCCTCAAAACGGTTCATAGATCATCGATTGTTTGCAGAATTCTTCTGAGTCTGCGATTCTTTTTAATCGGATCGTTGAGAACCCTTGGGTATGTTTTTATTAACGACTTGGGGTGGCAGCTTGTCAGCTCGAAGAATGTGTTCGTGAGTTGCTTTGCGATATACATCTGTGGGCAGCGGTAACTGCAGTGTTAGCCTGCCTGTGGCACAATAAATGCAGTGGTAGCCTTCAGTTGGCAGCGTACTGCAAGTGTTAGCCTGCTGTGGGCACAATAACTGCAGTGGTACCTGCTGTTGGGCCGCTGTAACTACAGTGGTAGCCTGCTTATTGGGCAGCGGTACTGCACGCGGTAGCCCGTGGACAGGGTTAACATCAGTGGTAGCCTGCTGTTGGCACGATAACTGCTGTTAGCCTCTGTTGGGCATCGTAACTTCAGCAATAGCCTGCTTGTTGGGCAGCGGTACCTGCAGTGGTAGCCTGCGGTTGGGCACGGTAACGCAGCGGTAGCCTGCTGTTGGATAGTGTTTAGTCTCTTGCATGCAGCGGTAGCTGCAGCAGCAACTTGCTGTTGGGTAGCGTTCGCCTCTGCTGTGTAGTGTAAAGTTAGTTTCTTGTTGTGGCAACCGATAGCCGGCTGTTGTGCAGCATAGCCCTGCTGTGTGCATCGACGCCTGCTGTTGTGCAGCGATAGCCTGCATTGTGCAGGCGATAGCCTGCCGTTGTGCCAGCGATAGCCTGCTGTTTGCACCGATATCCGCGGTGTGCAGCGATAAGCCTGCCGTTGTCAGGCGATAGCTGCTGTTGTGCACCGATAGCCTGCTGTTTGCAGCGATAGCCTGCTGTTTTGTGCAGCGATACCCGCTGTTGTGCAGCTATAGCCTGCTGTTGTGCAGCGATAGCCTGCGTTTGTGCAGCGTTAGCCTGCTTTTGTGCAGCGATACCTGCTGTTGGTGCAGCGGTCGCCTCTGTTGTGCAGCGATAGCCTGCTGTTTTGGCAGCATAGCCTGCTGTTGGGCAGCGAAGCCTGCTGTTTGGGCACGTTAAGCCTGCTTTGGGAGCGAAGCCTGCCTGTTGAAGCAGCGATATCCTGCTTTTGAGGCAGCGATAGCCTGCTGTGTGCAGATGCAGACTGGAGCAATGGCCTTGACAACTTCCTCCATGGTGAGTTTTGAAGTAATTTTTCTACCCTCAGACATATAATGTGGTGCCCGCATTCTCCACCAAATGTACAAAAATACCCTTTTTGGCTGTGAAGGTGACATGGTGGGGGGGGGGGGGGGGGGTGGGGGGTGGGGGGGAGGCGGCGGGCCAGTGCTGATTCTCCTGGGGGAACTGGCAACACTGACGCCGCTTCTGCCAGGAGTGAATGTCCATTTCCGTCACCATTACTTCCGCCTCACTCAACTGCATTCACGCCGCTAAAGAAGTTCACTTCAAAAAATTCTCCTGCGTCACGTACAGGACATTTAAACTTGCGAGAATACCATCACCCCCTAACAGAGGCCCCTGAGTGCCCACCTAATTAATGGGGTCCTTCTAGAGACCCCTGCTTCAGTAATATGGTTAATAAATGTAACTAAAAAACATATGATCGCCTGTAGAGCCTGTGCAGGGAGATGCCTCTCTCCATGCGGAGATGGCCTGTAAGAGCTTGCATGTATAATCAGCTCTCTCATGCCGGGAGATGGCCTGTATTAAGAGCTGGCAGGGAATGCAGGCACTCGGTGCAGGAATTTGCCTGTAAGAGCGTGGCATGGAGATGCGCTTCTCGCCAATGCAGATAATGGCCTGTAGAGCTGTGCAGGGGATGCAGCTCTCTCTGTGGCAGGGAGATTGCCTGTAAGAGCGTGCAGTGAGACGGCAGCTCTCTCTGTGCAGGGAGATCACCTGTAAGAGCTGTGCAGGGAGACGCAGCTCTCTCTGTGCAGGATAATAACTGTAGTAGCTTTGCAGGGAGATTCAAGCTCTCTCTGTGCGGGAGATCGCACAGGCCAGAACTCCTGCTAAAGTCACAGCTAAAGACACTGCCTATCCATCGGTAAAGGCATTTTCCTACCGTAACTCTTTCTTATGTGCCGTGTTTAACACAGATGTCAGACCGGCTGGTAGGAACACGCCGAGCCGATCGAACGGCAGTAATCTTATCGAACCTACCGACTAGGCCCCTATGTTTGACCCTCTATGAAATCTGGATCCTTTAAAATAAAAAATGTTTCAAAGGTTAAGCCTGGTTCCTGATGATAAGGCAAACTCTGGCTAATCCACGAGATGTTACGATTTCTTCCAGACGGGTAGATGGTTATGTATAACCAACAGTACTGACTGTGGAAATCCCTGCAGCACCATTATAATAACCATTACTAAAACAACTGATACATATGGGGTATTAATAATACACATGTATTACTTTTGTTTTGTAATGTTTACCACACTGCTCCTTTCAGAGAGGATTGGATCTCTGACATCCCACTACTGTACATCAGGGATATTTGATTTGTAATACTTACCTCTTGATTTATCCCTCACCCACTACCTTATAGCTTCAATATGTACATATTATTTTTGTTTTCCACATTGTGAACCAATCAGGCGATCCCCTTATCTGGAATAAATCGTACATCAATGTAGAAACGGTCACAAAATGGTTCTTAAGCCTGCGTAGAAAAATACTATTATACACGTTTTTTTTCACTTTGTGGTGATTATTATTTGTGTATTTTTTCACTTATTCAATTTCAGTACACTTATTTATTATGTAGGAGTATTGGTTTTAATTTGCTTCATTGTCACGAATTCATGACACATTCGTTAATTAAGATTTGTGCACTAATCACGTGTTATTCAATTTGTGGTGATGTATTTATTTGTTATTTTTCACTTTATTCAATTTCAGTACCCTTTATTATGTAGGAAGTCTTGGTTTAATTTGCTGTCATTGTCCACGAATTCATGACACATTCGTTAATTTAAAGATATGCACTAATCCGTTGTTTATTCAAATTTTTGTGTGATTGTATTAGTTGTGTATTTTTCCTTAATCATTTCAGTACCCTTTATTTATGAGGAAGTATTGGTTTAAGTGCTTCCATTGTCACGAATTGTGACACTCGTTAATTTAAAGATTTGTGCACTAATACGTTTATTCACATTTGGTATAAACTCCTATTCTAAACATGAGCGCCCCATTTACCATCCTTCACTCCTAATCTCGACACCTCCCTCTTTCTGCATATAAAAGAATCCCGCAGAGATGGAAGTCCATCTTAAAAGGGTTTTCCTGGTCTGTGACAAAATTAAGTGGAAGTCCTTTACCAATGAAGCTACTACTCATTCCCATCTCCATTTTGTATTTGGTGTGTGCCTATCTTCTGTTTGAATAGTTACCAGTCTAAACTAACCTGTTTCTTTTTAGGGCAAAATTAGCCAGAAGACCGTAGAAGCCAATCAAGCTCCACTTTACATCATGCTCTATCACTAGGTTGGTGGAGCTACTGTATAAAGGTACTGCGATCGAGCTATTGTGGCAACAAAGATGAGTAATGCCTACTACAACCCCTGCTCCCACACCAATATGAGCAAGATCCCCTGGTGAGCCTGGACTGAAGCAGAGCATAAGATAGATACAATTGTTATAAACGACGGCAGCACTTGCTGCAGTGAGCGTCTGTTAGATGGCCGAGGTCCGTGTCGGAAACTCCTGCAGACACAACAACCCTGTGGTGAGTACCAGCATGCTCTTCCTTTGTCCTCCTTTCTATTCAGGCCCAAGGAAAAGGAAATGTATCAGGGATTACCACATAAGTCACATGGAAGGAAAAAAAAGAGATGGTTGATCCAGTGATAATCTGATTCCAAAATTTGGTCGGAGGGATTTTTTTTTTTTTTCCTTATAAAATATCATTGATGAATGTCACTGGGGTTTTTTGTTGCCCCCTCTGGATCATATACGTAAAATCAGATATAGATAAAGTACTGTCGTGTAAATCTAGCATAGGTTGAACTTGAAATGGACACAAAAAGTATGTCTTTTTTGAAACTCAATCTACTATGTACCTATATATTGGCTCCATGAAATAAAGATTTATTGGTAATTAGAAATTTAATACAGGTTATCTCCTTGCCACCAGCTACTACACATGATCACGCGCCATTCACAGACATAGAAAAACTTCCATGTACGAAATGACTAATTACTGTTCTAGTAGAATCAAACTGTGGCAGAGTTTTGTTATAGAAACTGCCACATATCCCGCAAGGCTGCAGTACTATATGCATCCAGACCGGCTGCAGTAAGAATATGCATACAGACAAGCTGCATTTAATAATATGCATACAGACAGGCGTCATAAATAATAATCAGTACAGACAGGCGTAATATATGCATACAGACAGGCAGTAAGATATGGCATCCAGACAGGCGGTAATAATCTGCATACAGACCGGCGGTATAATATGATACAGACAGGGCGGTAATACTATGCATAACAGACAGGCTGTAATATATGCACACCGACAGGCTGCAGTATAATAATGCATACGACAGGCGGTACTAATATGCATACAGACGACGCATAATAATATCTACAGACGGCAGAAATAATAGCATCAGACCAGGCAAGTAAGAATATGCATCCAGACATGAGGTAATATATGCCTACAGACAGGCGGTAATAATATGCATACCGACGGAGGTAATAATAGGCATACATACAGGCGGTAATAATATGCATACAGACCGGCAGGTAATAATTATGCCTACAGAACAGGCGTAATATATGCACACAGACAGGGCGGTAATAATGCATACCAGACAATGCGGTAATAATATCACACAGACAGGCTGCGTATAATATCATACAGACAGTCAGTAATAATATGCCATCCAGACAGGCCATAATACTATGCAATACAGACAGGCTGCAGTAATAATCTGCCACTGCCAGGCTGCAGTAATAAAATGCATACAACAGGAGTAATAATATGAAACAGAACAGACGGCATTATAATAGGCATACAGACAGCTGCAGTAATAATATACATACATACATGCCTGCGGTACTAATATGCATACCGACCGGCCTGGCATTAATAATGCAGACAGACGGCGGTAATAATATGCATACAGACAGGCTTCAGTATAATATGCATACCGACAGGCTGCAGTCATAATATTCTTACAACAGGCGGTATATATGCATACAAACAGGGGCGGTGATAATATGAATACAGACTGCGGTAATAATATGCATGCATACAGGCAGTAATAATAGGCATGTAGACAGCATAATCATATGCATACAAACGGCGGTAATATAGGCATACAGCCCGGCTGCGGTAATACTATGCATACAGAAGGCTGCGGTATAATATGCATACAGACAGGCGGTAAATAACATGCATACAACAGGCTGCGGCAATAATATTCATTCCGACAGTCAGTATAATCTGCATACAGAAGGCATTACTAAATATGCTACAGCCAGCGGTAATAATCTGCATGCAGAAGGCGTAATACTATGCACACAGACAGGTGGTAAACTCGGTGAAAATGGCCACCTCGGGAAACATAGAGCATGTATCCGGGTGCGCTAGAGGACAACTGGAAAGGAATATCAAAAGAATGGTCACTCTTAGATATTACAATTTTGGCAGATCAACATGTAGCACTCACTGCAAGCCTTTCCAATGATTTATTGCACACCTACCGTTTCTGTTTGAACTTCTGTAAGAGCAGATCTTAAAGGCTAAACGCAATAGAGGAAGGAGAAATGACTAATATAAAGACATATCACATAGCAAGAAAACCTGAATGCATATATACATACTACATACATTCTGTAGAAAAACATACATTTATTTCAAATAGAATTATTCAGTTATCTTCCCTTAATAGGTCCTTGTAACACGCCAAATATTTGTTCTGTTCGTTACATATCCTTTTCTTTCCTTCTTCCACAATGTGGACCATCAACGACCTTCTCCAACCCATATTACTCTTGCTTGGCAACGGCATGGTGTCGTTATGTCAGTGTGGTTTTATTCCTGGACGGCAATAGTATCTCACCCTGTTTGAAGTTGAGTCTATACGGGGTGACACCAAGCCAGGAACCTCATGTCTGCTGGTACCAATTGGCACATCAATCAGTGCCCTCTGACCCTGCGAAAATCATCAAAGGAAAGCACAGCAGAAGCCATAGATTTAATAAACTAACCAAGAACTAGATACCTTCTCTAACCACTAACAATGTGATGAATCTTCTCAGCATAGTGAGAACATTGTCACATGTTGTATGGTCTATAACAAACAGGGGTTCTCCCTCACCCTCCTCCAACGGTCAATTTTATGCTTTCCCTGATTAAGAACAGGTGGCTCAATCATGGCCTGTCATTGAGTGGGCTCTGTTCTAAAGCAGGATATCCCTTAAACCTGACCTGTTGGGGACTCTTAATGACTGGAGTTGACACCACTGGTCTATAAGACTAAGGCCCTTATTCTGTTACTCTGCTACACGCGAAAGCGCTGATCCCAGTGCTTCAGCACGGAACCCCATAGAATTCAATTGTGCGATCGGTGTGATAGGCTTCACAGAATCAGGCCCTTTGCATCTGTGTTATATTAATGTCTGTGCATCTGATATGTGTATCTTAATGGAGTCTCATCTGATATGTGTAATGAAGGAGGATGCCTCTGATATCTGTATATTAATCTCTATGCATATGATATGCGGTAATAATTTCTAAGCTCGGATCTGTATCTGAATGAAAGCATCTGAGCTGCTGGTTTCTGAAATATACAATACAATTAAATGCTGAGTGGGGCTCACGTTTATTATTTACACAAATTGGAGTCTTGCTTGAGTGCAGTTGAACACGATGGAGCCCTTCAACACCAACACCTCCTAATGAACGGCCACGCCGGCCTTAAACATCGCGCTTATTGGGGTGTTTACAAAAAAACAAACAAAGATGCCAAGCTACTTCAATGTTACAAAATACAGGGTCATTTAGTTTTTAACAAAACCCTTTGGGCCAAAGCTCTTAATGGTAACTGTTGGGGTTTATCAAAAGAGCTTGTTGGGTATATTGTGTGTTTACTAACTATGTTAGCCTGTCTCAGCTGTCTTTGGGAGGTAGTGGCCCCCCCCCCAAGGTTTAAGCTGCCCCCCCCACTTTCCAGTTAGCAGGTTTAGTTCATTTGCCGAGGTTACACGATCATGCAGATCACCCTCTCCCTGTATTATCAGGTTATAAGAATTTTACTTAGGGGTGTTAGCAGGTCCCTAACGTCATGTCCTCATAAAAATAACATCTACTGCCTGTCAGGAAGTATAACTCAACAGCCTACATCCCTATCTCAATGTTGGGGGCTGGGTAAGCCAGTTACCACTTTAAATAACAACACAGATAATAATTCAATCCTTAACGTCCAGACGGAACAGCGTCCCAATAGATTCTCAGGAGGCGCGCACTTGAGGGGGGGCGTCTCCCCGAACGGATCCTGGGGAGCAGCGTCCTCTCAGCTCCAGTTCCAGAATAGAGAGTGAAACCCAACCCTCTCTGCTCTCAATACCTGTTCTTGTTTGTAAAAAACCCCCCCCCCCGCCAGCCCCCCCAATCGCAGATAGGGACCATGTGGGGAAATCTAACGTGCATTATACAGGTGTGGTGGCATACCTGTCGTTTCACAGTTCTTGTTGTAACAACCACTTACTCCCCTCCTCCCCCCCAATCGCGATAGGGACCATTGGAATCTCTGTGCATTACCCGGTGTGGTGGCAAATACCTGTGACGAGAAACCCGGGCGGCTACTACCGTCAAATTGATGAATGGGTAAATAATGAGATGTTACGACCTAATTAAGTAGAACAGGAATCCCCTGGCTTTCGTAGTCTCTTCTATGGCTCAGACCCCGATAGGATCTATCGAGCCTTAGTGGAACAGAACACAGAAAAAACGGGGGAGCACACGAGTTGAGGATTGGGGGTAATCAAAATTCTTATTGATTTCGAGTGTGTGATCCTCGAACTACTGAGGGTGGGGTAATAAGTCATAAAATAAAACAGAAACACTTACACGGCCTTGTGCAAATGCTTGTCGCATCAAGGTTTCTTTGGTTCTTACTTCCTTTCTTCTGCTGTGTGGCTTCCTTCTCCCCTGGTCCAAGCAGTAACTTCTTTCAATTCGCCTGCGGCTCTTTAATTATGGTATCCCCTCAGAAAAATGAACAAATGAACAAATGATGAACAGATTGTTAAGGGACAGAGCAATGGTTCATATAACGCTGACTTCGTGATTAAAACCAATTACATAAAAGCAGAATGAACAACAATCACTCCACAAACGGGTAAGGTGAGTGCATCTTTAGGAGGTATCTAGCCATGTACTGCATTCTTAGACTTAGACACTAGATACTCTCTTATGGTGCCCTCTAACCACTGCTCCCTGTTCTCCACTATCTCCCTCATGATGGGTTCAGGGAAATAGGGATACTCAAACCCATGAGATAACCTAAATCTCTAGACAATGAGACATTCAGCTCGGCAGATTTTAGTGATCTTATGGCCCTCAGCCTGCCCTGGTAATACCCAGAATAGTGGTTCTTGCATAGGCTGCTCATAAAAATTGAGTACTAACCCATTGGGCTGTACAATTCCTAATTTAACCTCCTGTTCCCTTCTTCTCATCAGTCTCCTCTGGGAAAATGCCCTTCTGACCACCAATGGTCTACCACATCCCCGTCAATGAGCAGAACCTAGTCCTGTTCATAAAGTGACATCCCCTGAGAACAGGGTCTCTGGCACAGGGGACAGAACTGAAAAATTTATGTAGTTTTATTTCTATCATGAAACTCTACTATTCCACACCAACACGTACCCATTCCCCCACACAACATAAACTTTTCACTTTCCTTTTCCCCTGGATGACTCAGAATCTCATGGTCTTGACTCCTCCATAGCTTCATTCTAGACCTTCCTCCTCCTATATAGTCTCTTCTAGCTCTCTCCTTATCTCTCCCCTCTCTCCCTCTCGTCTGCTTCTGGTGTATCTGTCACTAGCGACTCCTCCACCTCTCAATATTCCCTCTTCTTCACGTCTTTCAATCTTTTGCACTCACTATAGAAAGATCCTTCTCTCTCTTCTCATCTCTCCACGCATCTAGATTAGTCGTCCTAGTCCTCATAGCTCTGGGGATTTACCTTCCCCTCCAACCTTATCTAAATGGTGAGATATCTATCTTGAAATTTACCGTCCGTGGCCCACCGGAGCCCTGTTTTCTCATCTTAATACCTTATCATTTGCTGTCTCCGTCTCCTCCCCCTACGTCTCCCCTCTCCATTGTCTAGACCAGAAATAAAAATAGTAACAGGATAATGATCATAAATCAAAACCAAACGGCACCAAAGGCCCCATGTAAAAACTAAAGTTACACCTTCGTGGAGAATAATCTCTTCTATCTAATAATCTATATCTTGAATATATTCATATCTACCCTTATTTCCAATTTGAAATTTCCGTCTTGGAGCCACCATCACCACTGATTCCTTAACTATAACCACGAATCATTTTCCATTATTAAATCTCTTAATTTTCCCCATTTATTTATCCATTGTCTCTACCTATGGTCATCCGTCGGGTCCATATTTCTTCTTTCTATTCATGTTATACTTCTTTTTTTTCCTTAATTCTCACATTATACATTCCATCTCCTCTGTTTCTACCTGCGCTCCTTATTTGATGTGCAGCTAATATTCACATACTAACTCAATTCTTCCAACTTATTCATATCCTTACTTTCATATTATTAATAAGTTATGTTCTATTAGTTCTCTTACTTTTCAGATATCTCTAATTCTCTGTTCTTCCTCACCCCTTTTTTCGCCAACTGGTTTCGTTCTCGCCGTTTCCTCCCCTTTTTCTTTGGCCTTATCCATTCCTTCCCCTAAACTCTCTCTTCTACCTTAGACGTCTTCCTTGAATTATTCCCTTGTCCATCCAACTATTCTTCTACCACAGATACCCATTCAACCCCTCCTTCCCTTCTCAGACACTTCACCAGATCCCCTTCTCTTAACGTCGGACCTACACCCTGATTCCCCCGGCTTTTCTTGTTCAATCCTCGACTCAACGAATTAGCCCCGCACCGCATCCTCCGTTTTTTCAGGAATCTCTCCATATATTCCTCGTCACCTGCAGTACGCAAATTAACGCTTCGAGTGCAACCAATACTCTAAACAAGTGCTCCCTTGTGGTTCATACTCCTTCACTCTGCAGCAGATCACGTCAAACCAATTCCATTGTCAACTTCTTGATCAATTTCGGCATTGTCTCTCCCATCTCCCCTCTTGTTCTGGTCCATGTCTCCCCAATTCCATTGTTCTTTCCCTGCACCTCTTCTTCTCCTTTCTATTCCCCCTCCTCATCGCCTATTTAATTCCATTCCCGCTGTGTTTGACACTGTCCGTTTTTTCCGTTCTTCCCCCTCTGGGTACTTCTTTTCCCTTATTCTCCGAAACCGTCGTTCACGATCCAACTACCCTGAGATCGATTAGGTCTGTGTAGCGAACTTGTCTCTCCCCGCACCGCTTCTTCCACGCGGGCTACTCCTGATACGGTCGTATTAGTCCGAAGGATGAAGTATTATCATCACAGTAAGAGGCTCTATAAGTCAGTGTCCATCCTCCAAAAGCACCCTACTGTGGGTGTAGAGTGAATCTACATCCTCCCTCAACAATCGATTTAGAGTCGAGGTCCTGCTGGCTCAGATGGGCTTGGTAGTAGGTCTGGTAAATCTATCCCGTTGTCTTCTAGCGCTTTCTCTATACTATTTTCCAAGGGACCACTACGCCTTTTCCCTTGCCTCTCTGCCTCGGCACTAGCACGAGCTCCGGTGGCGGTACCACGCAAAACGCATCCTATGGGCCCCAGCAGATCGGCAAATCTATCTC
>WSYH01010787.1:0-22348 GCA_036426205.1 Ascaphus truei | reverse complement strand
TTTTGTTCTTGTTGAATCTAAGTGAATGCGTTCCCACTTATAAATGGCGCCCTAAAAGACTGTTTCCCCCCCGAGGGTCCCCGAGCGTTGTCGGCTTCACACCACTGGATGTTGGACCCCGGTTGTTGTTGCTGACATAGCTCTATTGGTATAGGAATTTTGTTTGTCTACTGTATAGCCGTGTCACTTGATCTTATGAACAGGGGGGGTAACGCCGTCCTCAAGGGTCCACCACAGTAGGTTCATTACAGGATCTCCTGTTAGCCACAGGTGGCTCACATGCAGTTACCGTAAATCCAAGGGGTTGCAACTGGGGGGAGCGGGGGATTTTGGGACCCCATGACAGCGCAGGCAGGTAAAGGGTGCGCTCCCAGCGAGCACCGGGAGAGTGGACTGCAGGAGGGGGGGGGGGGGCGCAGCAACACAAGTTTGCGCACCCCTGGCTTAATCGAAGACTGCACCACCTGTGCTGAAGCAGGGATATCCTGAAAACCTGACCTGTTGGTGGCCCTCCAGGACAGGACTTGCCCACCCCTGGTCTAGAACTTCACCTGCATGTTTGACACCATTTCACTATTTTTTGAGATACGCATTTCTATATCTTCAAGTCAAAATATTGTTGTAGAATGGTTTTAATTCTCTTCTCTGCTATAGTGACTGCGGGGGAATGGTGCCCTCTTATACGGACTGTTGGGATTTTATTAGGGGCGCCCATTCCCCCCCCCCCCCCCTACACACCTATCTGCAACATAAATAACATATTGACAGTAGCTCTGTTTGCCGATTGTTCTGGTTACACCGTGTGATATATGTAATGCATCTGATAAATATACAATGCTGTGGGATGGGTGTGTGTGTGTAAGGGACAAGCATGGATCCGTTGGGGGGTGGTCGGGGGGTTTGAGGAGCTGATGGATCACACCAGCCCTGCAGATGTCCTGCGCCCGGTACACACACTTTGAAGTGCTAAGTGGGATAATCTGTTTGCTCTCTGTTTTCAGTGACACCTTTTTTAAATGCAGACACATGAAAGTTCTCCCGAGCGATGTTTGTACATGAGATTTCCAGAACTCAAACATCTCGACATCTGAGAGGAGACCTTGGGAGGCCTGGAAATCTCACACTCAAACAACAGGTCCCCAGAGCTCTCACGCTCACCGCTGGCTCGGATAAATCCCATTTTCTCTCCCTCTGTAACACACACGGTCACATTCACTATAAGGAACGATCCGTTGTAGAGACCAGGAACAATATTTAAAAATAAATAAACCAAACGGTTTATTGCTTCCGCTTTGCATCTGTAAATAGGAATGTGCTCACCTCAGTGATACAAGACTAAGCTCAGGTGTCTTCATTCAGTCGTTTCCAACCGCTTCAAAAACTGGTCACTAATTAATTGTGACTTTGGAATCCAATAAAACTGATTCTCCCAATGGGACTCAAAGCGCTTCACAATGAAAGCATAGCACGCGTGACGCAGGACTAGGGACGGCCCGTCCATTAGGCGGTCGCCTAGAGCGCAAAAGTCCTAGGGGCGCATTAATAATAATTATTATTTTTTGATTTACCTTTTTTTTTTAATTTTTTTGTTTTTCTTTTTTTAGGCCGGTATTTTGGCGCCCTATAATTTTTATTTTGCATTGCGTTGGGGTGCGGTCGCTCCCTCTGCAGCTACACCACTGTTGATTTTATTTTTGGGGCGCAAATTTTAAGTTTCGCCTAGGGCGCATGAAACCCTTGTCGCCGGCCCTAACTGTACATAGGTTTGTTCCAGGCACAAGTCCCTGCACCGTGGAGCTTACAATCTATGATTTTGGTTGCTGAGGCATTGGGAGATAAAGTCACTATTAACAAGGGTAGTGTTTTTTACTCGCTGGACCGCTCTTTCTTATGAACAACTAGCTGAGAGACCCGGCGTTGCCCGGGATGTAAATGCGTAATAGGTAGTATTATTTATAAATGGTGGAACAATAGGTGACTGTTTGTTGTAAAGGTTGGATAATAATATTGAAAAGAAAGATGGAAGAAAATGTAATACGATGTTGTATAAAAATGGTTTATTGTAACCACACCACAGTACAATGTATATTTTGGTGCCATAAGTGATGTAAACTCTGAAGTCGTGTGTCCGGCTAGGGTGTGAGCGGCGGTGAGCGCGTGGGTTGTGAGTGCTGTGTGCGCAGTCGGGGGGAATGGAGGGTGTGAGGGAGGCGCGGGGGGCTAGATGAGGGGGTGGTGAGTGAGGAGGGGAAGGGGGGAATGAATAGGGTTGTGAGGAGGAGGGGGGGGGGTGGTGGAGATGGGGTTTGAGGTGCAGGTCTGTGAGGTGGGTGAGGGGAATGTGAAAGGCGGGGGCAGGCTGGCAGCAGTAGGTGTGTGAGTGATGTAGTGTAGTGGGGTCCTGTAGGGTGTGAGGCGGGGTGGGGTCAGTGATGTCGGTGCGTTAGGGGCGTGGATGGCAGCGGGTGTGTGTGGCGCGGTGCAGGTATGTGTCCGAAGGTGCGGGTGGTCGTGTTGAGTGCGGCAGTGGCTGGTGAGATGGGCGTGGGGAGGAAGAGGAGGCGGCAGGAGAAAGGGCGAGAAGTGAAAGGGCAGAGGCGGGTTTGGGGTGGGGAGGCGGTAAGGTAGACCCGGGGCATGAAGGCGACGGAGGAGGGGCGGGAGGGGGGGGAGGAGGGGGGGTGAAGAGGGTGGAAGGGGTGGAGGAGGGGGGAAGGGTTAGAGGAGGGAGGGGAAGGGTGGTTAGGGAGGGGGGGGGGAAGGAGTTCGAGGATGGGGGGGGAAAAGGGTTAGAGTGCCAGGGGGGGGGAAGGGTTGAGGAGGAGGGGGGAGGGCGTAAGGGTATTAGTGGACGGGGGGGAAGGTTTGTTCTTTAGAGATGGCGGGGACGGGGGGGGAATGTTAGAGGAGGGGGGGGAGGACAGGGTTAGAGGAGGGGGGAAGGGTTAGAGGAGGGGGGAAGGGGTTAGAGGAGGGGGGGGGGAAGGTTTAGAGGAGGGGGTGGAAAGTGGGAGGGGGTGGGAGGGGAAAGGGAGCAATAAAAGATCCCGGTGGGGGGAGCGGACGGGGGGGTGACAAGGAGAGTGAGGCCGGAGGGAAGGGGAGGGGTGAGGGGAGGGGAGGGGGAAGGGAGACAGTGGGGGGAAGGGGAGGAGTGGGAAGGGGGAGCAGAGGTTGGTGGAAGGGGGAGAAGGGGGGAGGTGGTGGGAAGTGAGGAGGAGGAGGGAGGGGATGGTGGTGGAAAGGGAGTGAAGGGGGAGGGCGGATGTGTGGAGAAGGGGAGGAGGGGGAAGGGTGTGGGAAGGGGGGGAGGACCCGGTGGAAGGCTGGTGGGAAGGGTCGGAGGGGGGCGGAGGTGGGGCGGAAGGAGGGGGAGGTCGTCGGGGGAAGGGGGGGGGAGGGTGGAGGTAGGTGGGAAGGGGGGGAGGTGTGGTGGGAAGGGGAGTGGGGGGAGGTGGCGTGGTGGAAGGGGGGGAGGTGGTGGGAAGGGGGTGGAGTGGGTGGGACTGAGGGGGGGAGGTGGTGGAAAGGGGGGGTGAGTGGTGGGGAGGGGTGAGGGTGGTGGGAAGGGGGGGGGGCGGGTGGGAAGGGGGGGGGGAGGCGGTGGGAAGGGGGGGTGGAGGGGAGGTGAAGGGGGGGGGGTGGAGGGAGGTGAAGGTGGGGGGGTGGAGGGGGGGGGGAAGTGGAAGGGAGGTGCAGGGGGGGGGGGGGGGTGGAAGGGAGGTGAAGGGGGGGGGGGGGTGGAAGGGAGGGAAGGGTGGGTGGAGGGAGGTGAGAGGGGGGGGGGGTGGGGAAGGGAGCGGTTGAAGGGGGGGGGTGGCAAGGAGAGGTGAAGGTTGGGGGGGGGGAGGGGAGGTGATGGGGGGGGGTGAGGCGAGGGAGGTGGTGACGGGGGGGTGGAGGGGAGTGAAGGGGGGTGGGGCGGGGGGGGAGGTTAAATGGGGAGGTGGCCAGGGAGACGTGGAGTGGGGGGAGGTTGAAAAGGGGGGTGGGGTGAGGGGGGTGGATGGGGGGTGGGGGTGATGGGGAGGGTGAAGGTAGGCCGCTGCACTCAACCCGTGTCACGGCAGGTCCCACGTGAGATGAGGCGGGAGGCCAGACGTGGTTGTGGCCGCTCCTCCCGTGGGTCCCGGCGCTCGCTCCTCCCCCGCTGGACGGTAGCGGACGCCAGGGGGACCGGGGGTATCGGGGAGACACTGAACTGGAGGGGAGGGGGGGGTGGAGGGGAGGGGAACGGGGTGGGTGGGGTATGAGGGGAGGTGAATGGGGGGTAGAGGGAGGTGAAGGCCGCTCACTCACCCATCGGAAGTCCCACGGGATCTGAGAGGAGACCGGGCTAGGCGTGTGTGGCCGCTCCCCGACTGCTGTCCCGGGCGCCGCATCTTGGCCACTCGGCGCCGAGAGGCAGCCTGCCTGGCACTGGGCTGTTCCCCGCGGGGGAGGGGGAGTTGTAGCTAAGCCGGGGAGGGGGGGGCATGTATATGGTGTGGGGTGGGGGGAAGAGTGGGAGTATATGAGGGGGGGTCTGCACGGACCGCTGACAGGCGGTGGGGTGTGGGGGAGGGCGCTGAAGGGGTATAACTATAGTGTGTGTGCTGTCCTCGCGAATGTTATGCTGCGCCGGGGGGGGGGAGAGGTGGGCACGGTGGTTGAAAGGCGGGAGAACGGGTCGAGAGGAGGAGGTTGCGCGCGGGAGCTGCTAACTGTGAGCCCCGCTAATGTATGTAACATGTGGTGTGTGCTGTGGTGGTGTGTGTCACTTTGTGGTCATGGTGGGTGTTAAGGGGGTGTGTCATTTGTACAGTTTGTGTGTGTTGGTGGTCACGTGTGTGGTTTGTGTTGTCGTACTGGTGTGTGTGTGTTGTGTCCCTGTCTGTGTCTGTGTGTGTGTGTGTGGTGTCACTGTGTGTGAACCTGATTATGTCTGTTCAAGTTGTGTGTGTGTGTCTGTCACTGGGTGTGTGGGTGTCCCTGTGTGGGTGTCCTGTGTGTCCGTGTGTGTGTGTCCCGTGTGTGTGTGTCACTGTGTGTGTGTGTTGTCCACTGTGGTTACCTGTCCCTGTCCTGGTCCGTTGGTGTGTCTGTCACGTTGTGTGGGTGTGTCCCCCGTGTGTGGGGTGTCCGTGGTTGTGTCAGTGTGTGTGTCCCTGTGTGTGTCCCTGTGTGTGTCCCTGTGTGTGTCCCTGTGTGTGTCCTTTGGCCCGTCACTCCGCCTCAGGCCAATGAGAGGTGTGCGGGGGCGGGCGGGCCAAGGGACCAATGAGATTTCCCCTAGGGACACCGGACATCCAGGCAGGCAGGCAAACATACAGTGCTTTCACTAATATAGTATAAGATATGAGACCTTATGAACATTAAAAGTACTATTTTGTAAATTAAACAGCTTTACCTTATCCCTTAATTTGGTAGATATCTGGAGGAAATGTAACCATCTGACAAGGGACTACACCTTCTACTCATCTCCACACCACTCATACTCTCGTATTGACTATATCTTTCTGAGTGCAAGCCTGATCCCTCAGGTCAACAACTCAAATATTCACAGTATAACCTGGTCAGACCAGGCCCCAGTAGATTCCACAATCACAAATTTGAATAGTAGGATGCCCAGAGCAGCTTGGAGACTGAATGAAGCTCTACTCAAGGTCCCTGGAGATACAGGGTGCAATCAATAGGGAAACATAAGCTTTTTTTTGACCAATGTGGGCACTGTGTCGTCATGGGCAGTGCTGTGGGAGGCGCACAAAGCTATGGTAAGGGGCTGTCAAATATCTCTAGCCTCAAACAGAAAGAGAGCCCGACAGAGGAGGATAGACACCCTCCAAGCCAAGATTGATGCTCTCTCTATGCCAGCGCTGCGCAAACTTTTTCAGCTGCGGCCCCCTTCCTGGGAGCCGCAGTGTTCGCGCCCCCCTTCCCCCGAAGGCACGGTTTCAAATGTTGTTGCGGGTCACGTGACCCCATGGCAACGCGTGACGTCACATGACCGCGCTGAGTCATTTGATGACGCGTTGCCAAGGCGACGCATCGCTGAAGACCCAGCTACCAGTAGGTAAGTGAGGTTACAGAGGCCTCACGCCTCCCTCGGCATTAAAGTAAATGCCTGGGGGATGAGCGCGGGGCCTCTCTAAGAGCCCGCGCACCCCCTGCAAATTCTACCCCCCCTGGGGGGGGCGCCCCCAGTTTGCGCACCTCTGCTCTATGCTACATAATAATAACCAGTCCACGGCTATATTGCAAACCCTTAAAGAATCGAGAGCGGAGCTCAACGTGTTTCTAACCGCTAGGGCGGAACAGTCTCTAAATTGGTCAAAGAGAAAGTTCTTCGAGAAAGCTAATAAAGCGGACTCTCTCTCGGCAGCTAAACCACGAAATAGACGCCCCTCCTACAGTATTCAGTCGATCAGAACCCAATCAGGCTCCCTAACCTCAAACCCGAAAGCAATAGTGGGAGAGTTCCAAGATTGTTACTCCAAACGGTATAATGGGAAAAAAGGGATACATGACACCCAATCAATCAGAAGAAGAAGTTCAAATGGTTATTAAAAATGTAAATAGCTTTGAAAGCCCTGGGCCCAGGCGGGTTCTCAAATTTATATTATAAAAAATTCAGTGATTCCCTCTCCCCCCATTTACTCTGATTGTTCAACGCTATCATGGCAGATGCTGTTTGCCCCACGAGTATGCTGCAAGCCTCTATCGCCCTCATCCACAAGGAGGGAAAGGACCCCACAGCCTTTGGGAGCTATCGCCCAATATCTCTGATCAACACAGATGTAAAGATTTTCTCCAAGATATTGGCGAATAGATTGGTGAAGATTCTCCCCTCATTGGTCCACCCGACCAGTTGGGCTTTATCCCAGGCAGGCAAGCTGCTGACAATATTAGGAGGATTATAGATCTTACGGCCTGGGCAGTTCAGAGAGATGTCCCCTCCATGCTGCTTAGCCTAGACGCAAAAAAGGCCTTTGACCGAATTGGCTGGGTATACATGGAGGGAACACTGAAGTCGTTCGGATTCTCGGGTACTTTTCTTAAAGCAGTGATGGCACTCTATTCCAATCCCACAGCGATAGTTAAAAACCAAGGTTTACCTTCATCCCAATTCGAGATAAAGAGTGGCACGAGGCAAGGTTCTCCCCTATCCCCTCTTATTTTTGCCTTTTGTATGGAGCCCCTAGCGGCTCATATCCACCAAAACTCTAACGTCTTGGGTCTAGATGTGGGGGAACAATCCTACAAATTAACCCTGTTTGCCGATGATGTCATTGGAACGGTAGCAAACCGTCTAACAACCCTTCCAAACCTGTTCAATGAACTTACCACTTTCAACAGCAAGTCAGAGGCTTTAAACAGTCAAACTAATCAAACTCAATTTTGATTTCAAATGGCAATAGTCTTCTTTGAAATATCTAGGAGTATTTTTAACTAAAGATTATGACTCCCTCTACCAGGCTAATTACCCCAAAATGCTGAAAATACTGAAGGCCGACCTCTTGGTATGGACCAAATTGGACTCGCCCCATCCAGGATATGTTCAGTCAGTACAGATGAACCTGTTACCAAGGCTGCTCTATCTTTTCCAACCCCTCCCCATCCCTATTGTACCCTCAGATATAGTCAAAAAACAATCTGCAGTTTCTAAATTTATCTGGAACAATAAGAGACCCAGACTCAATCGTAGGTTGCTAACTAGACCTACTAGAGCAGATGGCCTAGCGCTTCCCTGCTTTCCTTCTTACTACAGAGCAGCACAAGCTAGTGAATGGGTAGCATGGCACCCCAACCCATAGCTTAGGAGATGGGTTTCTCTCTAAGCGCAGTCTATATGTCCAACCTTCATAGAAAAGATTCTCTGGTTTCCCTCTCGGGTGGGCCTTCTGACTCTCCCGTCCCTGCCGAAAATCACACACTCTCTCAGAATGTGGGACAGGCTTAAGTTTAAATACAAGCCGAGTAGCCCAAACTCTCTAATGACCCCCATTTTTGGGAACACGGATTTTCCCCCAGGATGCTCCAAACAAATGTTTGCAAATTGGGGACAAGCAAATGTTAACAGACTCTTTGATATTAGTCACGATCTTCAGATTGTTCCCTTTGACAAACTGGTAAAGGATAAAGGAATCCCGTCGGGTGAGATTTATCTCCAGATTAGGGCCTTCTATGCCAAAATCATGCCCACTGAACCAGTCTTTCTGTTTGAGAAGCAAGCTCTGTCTGGGTGCAGACTCCCACCAAAGGTTAATCTCGAAGTTATATGGCCAATTCTCCCTTCCAGCTGCAGAATCCCAAGGCAAGCTTCATTTTATGAAAAAGTGGGAGGATGATCTGGGAGAGGAGCTGGAAGCGGGTGACTGGGAGAACATTTTTGAATCTTTGGCTAAAGATCTCTGCTCAACTATCCGGGAGAGCGCATATAAAGTTGTGACTCATTGGTACAACACCCCCGAGAATATAGCTAAATATATCCCGGGCTACTCCCCCCTATACCCCAAAGGCTGCAGTGAAATAGCCACCCTCCTACATATGTGGCGATCCTGTCCAAGGGTGTATGGTCTTTGGAGACAGGTGAGGTCCTGGGTCCAGCGGATCCTAGGTTCAGAGATTCCCATGGACCCTTGGTTATTCCTTTTAAACAAACCACTCCAGGAATACACAAGGGCTACAAACAAGCCAATTACCCATATTTCCACTGCGACAAGATGCGCCATTGCGAGTCTATGGAAGCAGGACAAACTCCTACCAATTCTGTCTATTAGAAACAAGCTGTGGTTTATTTGTATGATGGAAAAACTGACGACCTTCCTTAATGATACATATCAACATTTCCAGAAAGTCTGGTTTCCCTGGACAGCTCACGCAGGTAGCCAACATATTAACCCGGAGTCTCTGAGCCTATAACCCCCGAGATCAACTAGTCCAACTCTTCTCCCGTAGAAAGTTTAGATGTTTCCCCCGTCGCCCATCTACAGAATATTTATTATGTCCTATTGGTATTTATTGAAGGCCCAAAGACCGTCTTTTTTACCCCAAAGAATCTCCCACACGATATTCAGTCCCACCACTTGACCTTAAAACTGTTTAAAGTACCGTTATTAAGAATTGTTCATTCACCAAGATGCTGTCCCACCCCCCCCCCCATCCCTCCATAACTACCCCCTTTTTTATGTACCCACTCCCCTGCTCTCCCCTAACACTCACTCTTGAATGTTTTACTTCTGCTTAATAAAATTTTTGTTTAAAACCCCCTGATAAGTTGGTGGCCCTTGAGGACCGGAGTTGGCCACTCCTGGTTTAAATACGGTGACACGTGTGACTCACTCACCTGAATATAAGCTCTCTTGGGCTGTGCTGTTCCTGCTCTGGGTCACATGCACTGGGCAGCCTGGAGCAATAGTGACATTTGATTTCTAATTAGACCAACATGAAACATATTGTGACGCTGACGGTGTGACACCATTACATGCTATGTGTGTATGCAGCCAGCAGAGGGAGCCTGTGCACCAGTGACACTGGATGATTTTCTTATTGAACCAAAGGGTGGATGGAGAAGTGAAGAAATGGCAGGGAAGGGAATCTGCAGTGTCCCTGCACTGTAATGTCAGGAAACAGATGGGTCAGGCTCGCTGCTAGGGACTGTGTCTCCTCTGGGGTCCCTAGTAAATGAACATATTGCAGGGGGCAATGAGACTATACAGGCAGTCCTTGGTTATCCAGCGGAACCCGTTCTGGAAGTAGCGTTGGATAGTGAAACCGCTGTAAAGTGAGTCCCATGTTATTCAGTGGCGGTGAGCGTTGGATAACGCATTCAGGCGTCGGGTAACCCACCATTAAAGGTGCTCATTCTCCAGCCACCGTACCCACAATATTACTCTACCCTCTTATTCTCTCTCTCTCCACTCTCTCTCTTCTTTTCCGTATTCTTCCCTTCTGTTTTGTACTTGATTCTCACACTCTCTCTCTCACACACACTCTCACACTCACTATCTCACTTTTCCTGTGTTTTCCTTTCATTTCATTAATTTCCCCATGTGTAATGAAGTTGCTCTATTCTGTCTCCCATCTGCCTCTCTTATCCTTCTCACTTACTGTAAGTCCCCGCTAATGCTGAGCGGGCGGCGCTTGCGGAGAAGACTTGCATATATAGATATATGTAAGTCCCCGCTCAAGCGATCGGCGCCTAGATAAACAAAAAATCTATACTTACCCGCGCGCTCAACTCCACCCAAAATGCCCTCCCCCTCGTACAACAGGACACCCAGCGCTCATGCTTGGAGTGCTCTCCAAGCATGAGCGCGCTCAGCGCCAGCGGGGACTTAGCCTTACGCTCCATCCCTCTGACACACGGACTCACTTTCACATGCACAATCAGTCACACTGTCACTGTCAGTAACACATAACACATACACACTCTCTCTAAGACCTCGACCAAGCTCCCCGCTGGCGTGCTGAGGCGCGCTGAGGCTCAGGGAAAGTGGGTGCTTTCCCTGGCCTTACACAGCGCGCTGTCAGGGGGCGTGTCGGGGGCGGGCCAGTGACATCACGGAGCTGGTTCGCCCTCATTGGGCGAACCGCTCACGTGACCGGCCCTGCGTAAGCGTAGGCGTAGGCGAGCCCCTACTAAAGCCGCTCTAATTGCGACTGTAGGGGCTCAGTGCCGAGCGGAAGCGCGCCTCAGCGCGCCTCCGCCAGCAAGCAGCAACCCTGGACGAGGCCTAAGTCAGGGTTGCTCAACTCTAGTCCTCAAGCCTCCCTCCCCCCAACTGGTCAGGTTTTAAGGATATCCCAGCTTCAGCACAGGTGGCTCAATCAGTGGATTGAGCCACCTGTGCTGATGCAGGGACTGATTGCACCACCTGTACTGAAGCTGGGATAGCCTTAAAACCTGACCTGTTGGGGGGGGGGGAGGCGGGGAGGGCTTGAGCACCACGCAGACAATTTCCCTGTCCCAGCACCCTCCTCTGATACTCATTGTCCATCCTCTGACACCAGTGTCACTGATCCCTGATTGAGAGGCAGAGTGTGGAACTGCACGCACACAGCCCAGCCACACTCATACTACACTGTGCACTGTGCCAAAACCCTGCAACGCTATCTCTCTATCCCTCGCTACACAGATAAACACACATCAATCTGTGTATGTCTCTTCTAACTGACTCCAGGTCATACTCTATCCTTACAGACGATGTTGCACACCCTGTGCCCTGCTCACCCCAAATACATATACCCAGATGTGAGTCTCCCAGCTAGTACCCGTCTTGTCACCTTGTTCTCAGTAGAGAGATGAGGGATCGGAGTCTCTCTCCAAAACCAACATTTCCGGGCTATAATAAATTAAAAAGGGGAATTTGTGCTGAGAACAAACTACAAATAATCAGAATTGCTTACAGTAACTTGCTCTGAAATATAACTCGTGATAAATTCCAGACGCTAAGGCATGTAACTCCTCCCCAACTCCTCCTACTGACTCTCCCGAAGGTGCAAGCTGGGGCAGAGACGCAGAATGTGATACATCTCATTATAATCTGTGCACCATGTAACTCTCCCCAATTCCTCCTACTGACACCCCTCAAATCACAAGCTGGGGCAGAGACGCAGAATGTGATACATCTCATTATAATCTGTGCACAATGTAACTCGTCCCCAACTCCTCCTACTGACTCTCACCAAGGTGCAAGGTGGGGCAGAGATGCATAATGAGATACATCTCATTATAATCTGTGCCCCATGTAACTCCCAACTCCTCCTACTGACTCTCCCCAAGGTGCAATCTGGGGCTGAGACACAGAATGTGATACATCTCATTATAATCTGTGCCCCATGTAACTCCCCCCAACTCCTCCTACTGACTGACTTCCCAAGGTTGCAAGCTGGGGCAGAGGACGCGAAGGTGATACATTCATTGTAATTGTGCACCATGTACTCCCCCCAACTCCTCCTACTCTCCCCAAGGGCAAGATGAGAGCAGAGGCGCAGAATGTGAAACACATATCATATAATCTGTGCACCATGTAACCCCCCCACTCCTCCTACTGACTCTCCCAAGGTGCAAGATGGAGCAGAGGCGCAGAATGTGAAAAATCTCATTATAATCTGTGCACCATTGTCACTCCCCCCTACTCTGCTTCTGATCTCCCCATGGGGCAAGATGGGACAAAGACGCAGAATGTGATACATCTCATTATAATCGTGCCACCATGTAACTCCTCCCAACTCCTCTACTGACTCTCCCCAAGGTGCAAACGGGGCAGAGGTGCGAATGTGAAACATCTCATTATAATCTGTGCACCTGTCACTCCCCCCTAACACTGCTACTGGCTCCCCAATGTGCAAGCGGGGCAGAATTGCTTGCTACTTAGGTGCAGGGAAAAAGACCCTAGTCTTGCTCCAACATTATCTTGATACATATAAACCTCTATATGTGGGTAATACCAATAATCTGGGTTTGAGACGACTCAATAGTGGTTCTCAGAATTTAAGGAAACTCTTCATGAATACATTCACTAAACACATTAAAATATACCACGTGTGAGCACATTCAAGTGTCTCAGTCAGGTCTGCCACCCTGCCTTTGCCCATTATCTCTAAGCATACAATGCTTCCCTGCCACCAGGGATTCTGGGGTAATGACATGCAAATGAGCACAGTGTCCCCATAACATATACAAACTCTTCTACACACGTCAGCTCTACGTTTCCAGGACTGGATCATACAGCCACTCCGCGCCTTTCTATGAACGTCTGTAAGTCACCAATGTAACATACTGTACAGAGACAGGGGCAGACTCAAGGAATCGTCATCTCCTAACCCCATCACTGCCATTGGGGCCCAGAGGCTTTGTTACACGGAGGGAGGATGGAAGTTAAAGTCAACCGGTCCCAGCGGAGGTCACAGGGAAACGATGTGGACACGGGTTATTGTTAGCACAGGAATTTGGAAGTTTTTCAAGTTCTTCCAAAAACGTAACGGAACAAACCTTTTCTTTGCATTTTGTAATTGGGGGGGGCTCAACTCCAGTCCTCAAGCCCCCTTACACCCAATAGGCCCGTTTTCAGGATACCCAGATTCAGCACAGGTGTCGCAATCAGTCCCTGCTTCAGCACAGGGGCTCAATCAGTCCGTTTCAGCAAAGGTGGCTTAATCAGTCCCTGCTTCAGACACAGCTGGCTCTGATTGAGCCAACTGTAAGAAGCAGAGACTGATTGAGCTGTTTGTGCTGAAGCAGGGACTGATTGCGACACCTGTGCTGATCTGGACCTGATTGAGTCACCTATGGGAAGCTGGAAATGATCGAGCTACTGGCTGAAGCTGGGATATCCTTAAAACCTGACCTGTTGGTGGCCCTTGAGGACTGGCATTGCCCGCCCCTGTTCTTGCCATGCCCACACAATGCACCCGCAGGAACTTTCCTTGGGAACAATGTTTTCTGGGGTTATACAAACATTTTCTCACGCAGCGATATTGATTATCAGATGGTTTGTCCAAGTCGGATCCCGGTGCTAAACGGGCCACATCCTCCTGGTAAATACCGTCATGGGAAGCGTCATCTGACACGGAGACCAACAGAAGCAGAAGCTGGGATATCCTGAAAACCTGACCTGTTGGGGGAGGGGGGCTGGTGTGTAGCCCCTGTGTTGTAATTGGTTCGCGGGAATTCTTATTCTTGAATGGGCCGGAGAAGTTTTAAGATTGGTGTGCCCGGGTGTTTGTGGGTATTGCCGCTGGTTGTCGCTGGCCGGGGTCTGTGTTAGGATTATTGCCCCAAATTGATCGTGCCAGGGGTTGTTGTAGGATATTGCCGCGGTTGATCGTGGCGGGTCTGTGTAGGATTATTTGCGCTGGTTGATCGTGGGCGGTCTCTGTGTGGATTATTTGCCGCTGGTTGATCGTTGGCGGGTGGTGTGTAGGATTATTTGCGCGAGTTGATCGTGTGGCCGGGTTGTGTAGGATTATTTGGCGCTGGTTGATCGTGGCCCGGGTTGTTGTGTAGGATTATTTGCCGCTGGTTGATCGTGGCCGGGTCTGTGTAGGATTATTTGCCGCTGGTTGATTGTGCCCGGGTCTGTGTAGGATTATTTGCCGCTGGTTGATCGTGGCTGGGTTTGTGTAGGATTATTTGCCGCTGGTTGATCGTGGCTGGGTCTGTGTAGGATTATTTGCCGCTGGTTGATCGTGCCCGGGTCTGTGTAGGATTATTTGCCGCATGCGTTGGATGCGTGGCGCGGGGTGTCATGCTAGGATGTATTGCCGGCTAGTTATCGTGGGCCGGGTTCTGTGGGTAGGATTGACTGTTGGCGCTGGTTGATCGTGCCCGGGTTGTTTGTGTAGGATTATTTGCCGCTGTTGATCGTCGGGCTGGGGTCTGTGTAGGATTATTTGCCGCTGGTTGATCGTGGCCGGGTCTGTGTAGGATTATTTGCCGCTGGTTGATCGTGGCCGGGGGTCTGTGTAGGATTATTTGCCGCGATTTGATCGTGCCCGGGTCTGTGTAGGATTATTTGCCGCTGGTTGGTCTTTGCTAATTACACTTATCCTGTACTCGCCTCTGAATCTCTTTGGCATGGAGTAATTTGTTCCTGAGCGACATACTATTCTATCATTATTTTAAGTCTTCAGTTATTTCATTTCCGTTTCCGTCGTGTTTGTTTGTTGAACTTTCCGTGTCTCTTTTGACAGATTCTCGCCTTGTAATGGGTCCCTGAGACAGGAAAGAGGAAATCCTGTTACTCTCACCCTAGTATAATCCAGGCCAGGATTGTAGGGTAACTTGGTGCAGGGGCAGCCAACTCCAGGCCTCAAGAGCTACTGACAGGTCAGGTTATCAGATTATCCCTGCTTCAGCACAGGTGGCTCAATCAGTGGCTCAGTCGAAAAGGGTTAAAAGTGTCCGTAGTTCCCCCTGTGCATTTGTTTATATTTTTTATAGTTATCTTCCCTGTATTGTAAAGTAGGACACAGGAGCACACACTATTTACAGATGCCCCCACTTTTCCCCACAACATTTAAATTAAATGCCGACGGAGGCGCGAGGCCTCTGTAACTCTCTCTTACCTGCTCTCAGCCACCTCTTTGGCGATGCATCGACAAGACACTGCAGCGTCAAATGACACTCAAATGGCCTATGGCAGAGGGGGGGAGGCCCAAGCAGGCGGGGAGAGCAGCAGGGGTGGGAGGCGCAAATAGAAAAGTTTGCGCACCCCGGCAGTAGGATATAGAGAACAGATGTCTGTATGTAAGTAAATACACCTAGGATGCTAATAAAGCCTTAGAAAGCTAGGGAGGGTCCCCCAAAAGAAAAGAATCCCTGAAACTCCACAAAATGGGGGTGCTCACAGTGCAAAAAATACCAAAATATACATATTATTAATATACCAGCAATGATGTGGACAAACGCAATAAAATTCTAAAAAGCATACAAGGTCACCGAGCGAACACCCTCCCCTCATAAAGGGAAGTAAATACCAAACAGGTTATTACAAACCGGCTGCACTGATAGATGGGCCAAGTGCTAAATAGGTAGAAACACACCTACAAACATGCAGAATAACAAGGAATACATGTTACATGGGTGACTAACAAGCTAAAGAGAACCATCAATCACAGAGGGCTACAATAGGTACCGTCCTAAAAATACGGATGGCTGTACCTAGGAACGTGCAGGTGTAACAGATACCAGAATATAAGAACGTTAGATAACGGGAACGATAACTGCCCGAGTCAATAAATCAACCTGCCTAATAGTGTAACAGAGGGAGGCTGAACAAGCACGTTCTACAATGTATGGAACAATATGCAAACTGGATACCAGGTGGTAAATGTATCAGTAATTGTCAGTATCTACACAGTGTAGCCCGATAATGTCTAAATGCTGAAACAGTATCTACTTCAAAAACATGGGAACCGCAGACCAAAGAGGAAACATAGTCCCATGATATCTGTCCGAAATGTCCCAATCATTGGTAGCCCCATAAGGCAGTGTAAAGAACTCAGCCCAATGCACAAAATCAGCACTGGTTTTTCCCGCGGTAATCAGTGGAATAGCGCCGGCTGCGCACGCACCGCCTCGGTGAGAGTTCCTGTAAGTTGTGCTGATAATGATTATAGCATAAGGATGCGAATGATCCCAATGGTAAAGCAGTCACGGCATCGCACGAGAGGCAGCAGCATTGGTCGCGTGTCCCACATCATCGGTTCTCTCGGTTCTCTAAGGCCGCGCTTAAAGTGCCGGCGTCACGCTGCGGTCACTGAATTTTTTTTAAAATGAAGTGACTTCCAGCGATGGCGCACAAGCCGTCGCGACGCTCTTACTATAAGCGCATGCGTCCGCGTCAATACATTTGTTTTGACGCGATGTCACGCAGCTGTTACCGCCATTATAAGTGTGCCCTAAAGCACACGGGTGACGGGCGCTCTGTGTAGTCAGCATGGACCCAACGCAGCGTTTTGAGGTTCCGGCTTCGCCAGGGGAGACGAGGCTGAGTTGTTGTATTTCTGGGTTCAGTGCTTTTTCCTTCCCCTGCCTTTCTCGCTTATAAAGCCTCCCAGTTACACATGTGGGTAGATGAGGTTTGGGGGAATCCTCGACCAGGCTCAGCCACGAGCCGGGGTATCAAGATCTCCCAGGCCCAGCCATTCCAAGACTGATCTACCCTCCGTAGGTCAGGGCCGGTACAACCACCAGGCGACCTCTGCGGTCACCTAGGGCGGCACATTTTGGGGGGCGGCGGAGGTAGCAAGGGGGAGATCAGGAGCAGAGTAGACTGCTTAGCTCCCATGCTGCTGCCACACTCCAAAGCAGCATGCCCCTGTGGGGGCGGGGGGGGCGTATGTAAAACAGAGGGGGTATATGTGAAAACGGAGGGGTGGTAAAAAGGGAGTAGATTGAGAGGGGAGCTGAGAGGGGGGGAGAGAGAGGGCTGAGATGGCAGTGAGAGAGAGGTGAGAGATGACGGTGAGCGATGAGGGTGAGAGAGGGGGTGAGGGAGAGAGGAGATGAGTGGGAGACTGAGAGGGGGCATGAGAGAGAGAAATGGGGGTCTGAGAGAGAGATGGGGTGGTGAGAGAGAGGGGGGGTAGAGACAGAGTGAGTGAGAGATGGGGAGAGAGGGGTGGGAGGAGTGAGAGAGCTGATGAGGGGAGCATGTGGAGGAGAAGCTGGATAGAAAGGGGCATGTGGGGGAGAAGCTGGAGATAAAATGGCATGTGGGGGAGAAGCTGGAGAGAAAGGGGCATGTGGGGGAGAAGCTGGAGAGAAGGGGGCATGTGGAGGAGAAGCTGGAGAGAAGGGTGCATGTGGGGGAGAAGCTGGAGAGAAGGGCGCATGTGGGGGAGAAACTGGAGAGAAGGGGGAATGTGGGGGAGAAGCTGGAGAGAAGAGGGCTTGTAGGGGAGAAGCTAGAGAGAAGAGGGCATGAAGGGGAGAAGCTGGAGAGAAAGGGGCATGTGGGGGAGAAGCTGGAGAGAAGGGGCCATATGGGGGAGAAGCTGGAGAGAAGGGGCCATATGGGGGAGAAGCTGGAGAGAAGGGGGCATATGGGGGAGAAGCTGGAGAGAAAGGGACATATAAAATGGAGCGTCACCTACAATTCTGAGGAAGGCAAGTCGCACTGAAGAAAGCAGAGTATGGATCACCAAACTACCCTCCAGTCCTGCCAGACCCCCACCCCACATAGGTGATCTGCAAAAGGGAATCGGAACCCTAACCGGTTGCGGTGTGAGCTGCGGTCAGCACTAAAACCATGGAGAGAGAACATGTTTAGTCTATTCACACTAGACTGGGGTGAAGCAACGACGGACAAAGAAAAAAACGGTGGAGAAGTTCTTCCAAACGTGGGAGAGCTTTATCGCCACACAATCTGACGAGATAAAGTCCAAAATACGAGAACATTTCCAACACACGACATGGTTCGTGACGCGCACGCTAGTCGGAAATCCCCCAATAACAATGTGAACACTTTACAGTCCAAAACAGGGACCTATAGAACAGGGAAGAGCCAGACAAGACTGTGTACAAGAATATCAACAGGCGGGGGGTTATTGTACACACCATATAAATAAAGGAGGGGCTTTATGACAACGGACAAGCTGATGAAATTGAGGAGAATTCAGCTCAAGGAAACATACCCAAATAGTAAATTACATTTTAAGTTCTCTTGCAATTAGCAGTACTATATTATAATATAATAATAAACTAATAAACCTAATAGACCTGGCCCCGATGGCATACATCCAAGAGCTCTCAAGGAGTTAAGTTCAGTAATCGCCAAACCATTACATTTAATATCCAAGGACTCCATTTCCACAGGCTCAGTACCACAAGATTGGCGTAAAGCAGATGTGGTGCCTATATTTAAAAAGGGAGCTAGATCACAACCGGGGAATTACAGACCTGTAAGTCTGACTTCAATAGTGGGGAAACTACTTGAAGGTTTAATACGGGATAATATTCAGGAATACCTCATGGAAAACAAAATTATTAGTAATAGTCAGCATGGATTTATGAAGGATTGATCATGCCAAACTAACCATATTTGTTTCTTTGAGGAGGTAAGTAGGAATTTAGATCAGGGTAATGCAGTTGAGTGGTCTACTTAGATTTTGCAAAGGCTTTTGATACGGTTCCACATGAGGTTGGTGTACAAAATAAAGCAAATTGGACTCAGTAAAAATATATGCACATGGATTGAAAACTGGTTAAAGGATAGACAACAGAGGGTTGTCATAAATGGAACTTTTTCAGGTTGGGCTAAAGTCATGAGTGGATTACCTCAGGGATCGGTACTGGGACCCCTGCTTTTTAACTTGTTTAAAGTCATGCAGTAGCTGCAAAGGCAAACAAGATCTTATCTTGCATTAAACAGGCAATGGATGGAAGGGAAGTAAACATAATTATGCCCCTTTACAAGCATTAGTAAGACCACACCTTGAATATAGAGTACAATTTTGGGCACTACTCCTTAGAAAATACATTATGGAACTAGAGAGAGTGCAGAGAAGAGCCACCAAATTAATAAAGGGGATGGACAATCTAACTTATGAGGAGAGGCTAGCGATATTAGATTTATTTACATTAGAAAAGAGGCATCTAAGAGTGGATATGATAACTATATACAAATATATTTGGGGACAGTACAAGGAACTTTCAAAAGAACTATTTATCCCAAGGGCAGTACAAAGGACTCGGGGGTCATCCCTTAAGGTTGGAGGAAAGGAGATTTCACCAGCAACAAAGAAAAGGTTCTTTACTGTAAGGGCAGTTACAGTGTGGGATTCATTACCCATGGAGACTGTGAAGGCAGATACAATAGATTTGTTCAAAAAAAGGTTGGACATCTTTTTTAGAAAGAAAAGGTATACAGGGATATACCAAATAAGTAAATATGGGAAGAATGTTGATCCAGGGATTAATCCGATTGACAATTCTTGGAGTCAGGAAGGAATTTATTTTCCCCCTTATGAGATATAATTGGATAATATGACACTGGGGTTTTCTGTTTGCCTTCCTCTGCATCAATTTGTAATTATAGATATAGGATAAAGTATCTGTTGTCTAAATGTATCATAGGTTGAACTTGATGGATGTACGTCTTTTTTCAACCTCATCTACTATGTAACTATGAAAGATCTCATTGAAATACTTATGGAACACATAACCACAATTGTATCCATACAAGGGGAGAAAATGGAATTGAAAATATGTGTCTGGATCTCAATGGGTTAAAAAAATGTTTCAATTCCCATTCAATATTGATACCTCTGGGATGGAGTGTATCTAATGTAAAAATCCAGTACATTTCTTTTTGATTAAGAATATTTAATCTGTCCCCTCCCTTGTATGGATACAACTGTGGTTATTTGTTCCATAAGTATTTCAATGAGATCTTTCAATTATTATTACAGGTCTACGTCTGTATTTTTTCACAGCGCGTCTTGAGACATACCCTCCTGCATTTGCATAGTATCACCTGAGCATTGCTTAATTACATGCCGGATTGGCTTCTTGCCGATTGATTTACAAGGGAGGTTCTATATTAAGACACACAATGTGATCACTCACACCTCTTTGATAAAGCACATCTCGTCTGAAACGCGGTAGAGCGTCAGTGTCAGTACTAACATCTATGTTTCTTTAAAGTTCAATAAAACCTTCGGTCATTACGTTCCAGTTTTTCTCTTTTGAATGTGCAGTGTACCGGGAATTTTTCCTCCTTGGATTCTTCGCAACTGTCAGTCTTCAGCGCCTGGGAGCACGCACGGCGGGAGTTCGTCTAACGGTACTGCCAGTCTTCAGCGCCTGGGAGCACGCACGGCGGGAGTTCGTCTAGCGGTACTGTCAGTCTTCAGCGCCTGGGAGCACGCACGGCAGGAGTTCCTTCTTAGCGGTACTGGCCGTTTCAGCGCTGGGAGCACGGCACGGCAGGAGTTCCTCTAGCGGTACTGTCAGCTTCAGTGCCTGGGAGCACGACGGCAGGAGTTCCTCGTAGCGGTATGCCAGTCTTCAGCGTGGGAGCACGCACCGGCGGAGTTCCTTAGCGGGTACTGCCAGTCTCACGCCTGGGAGCACGCACGGCAGGAGTTCTCTAGCTGGTACGTCAGTCTCAGTGCCTGGAGCAAAGCACGGCAGGAGTTCTCTAGCGGTACTGCCGTCTTCAGCGCCTGGGAGCACCACGCACGGCGGGGGGAGTTCGTCAGCGGTATCATCAGTCTTCTCATTCCATCATTTTAGTGCTTTGATGTAAGCCAGTTGAATATTGCATATACTGGGTCCTTGCTGCGCGGGTGGTGACTGCGCCTCGAGTCGCGTTTTCAACGCGGCTTAAAGCGTTACTTCCACTCCAGCAACAGGACTTGCATACTCTTAATCACACTTACCTTCACTGGGCCGCGTTTAGAAGAGATAATTGTAATACGCATTACATTACTCCCGCTGGACATTCAAGAGACGTTTGAATGCCTACATCGGTTGTTACATTTATACTATACTGGGGGATCTTTGGAGCAACGAATTAGAGGCGATTTTAGCTCATTTTTTCTACACTTAATGAGATGGGTTTTTTTTTTAAACCTTTTGTATATTAGAAATCATTTACAAATCTGGAAACTATAATATATATTTCCCGTTCTGCACGGATACAAACAACTTATTCTCCACGTACATTCCGTCGCACCCGCACAGGTTCCATACCAATTCCGTATGCACCCGCAGTGATACATTCCGTCATGCACCCCGCAGTTATACATTCCGTCATGCAACCGCAGCTATACATTCCGTCATGCACCCGCAGTTATACATTCCGTCATGCACCCGCAGTTATACATTCGTCGTGCACCAGCAGCTATACATTCCGTCGTGCCACCCCGCAGTCTATAATTCCGTCATGCACCCGCAGTTATACATTCCGTCACGCACACCCACAGCTGATACATTCCGTCCGCACCCGCAGTAACATTCCGTCAAGCACCGCAGCTATACATTCCGTCATGCACCCGCAGCTATACATTCCGTCATGCACCCGCAGTTATACATTCCGTTCATGCACCCGACCAGTTATCACATCCTCAGGCACCCGCAGCTTACATTCCGTCGTGCACCCGCAGCTAACATTCCGTCATGCACCCGCAGATACAATTCCGGTCAGCAACCGCAGTCTACTATTCGATGCACGCACCTTCTTAGTATGCACCGCATTACCATCCTATCACGGTTACTCGCAGCCACGCAGTTATACATCTCCGTCATTCAGCACCCGCAGTTATACATTTCTACCCAGTTACATGCTGCCCCCGCAGTTACACATATTGTCATGCACCCGATTAGTTACAACATTCCGTCATGCACCCGCAGTTACACATTCCGTCCATGCACCCGCGTTATACCAGTACTCCCAGTTACTCCGTATGCACCCGCAGTTAACATTCCGTCATGCACCCGCAGTTTATACATTCGTCATGCACCCGCAGTTATACTTCAGTCATGCACCCGCAGTTTCACTCAACTGACGCGTACATCCGTCTGCACCCGCAGTTATACATTCCGTCATGCACCGCAGTTCAGATACATTCCGTCCATGCACCCGCCAGTTTACAATTCCGTCATGCACCAGCAGTTACAAATCCGTTCAGGCACCCGACAGTTTACACATTTTGTCATGCACACGCAAGTAGGTACCATTCCGTCATGCACCCGCAGTTATACATTCCGTCATGCACCCGCAGTTACACATTCCGTCATGCACCCGCAGTTACACATTCCGTCATGCACCCGCAGTTACACATTCCGTCATGCACCCGCAGTTACACATTCCGTCATGCACCCGCAGTTATACATTCCGTCATGCACCCGCAGTTA
>WSYH01010786.1:0-22349 GCA_036426205.1 Ascaphus truei | reverse complement strand
GCCTATTAAATCCTAATCATTATCATTTAACAGATCAGCCGCCCGTCAGCCAGGCATGAACCCAGGCTGGGAAGGCAAACGCAACGGGGCTTGTCAGAGGTGAGGAGCGGCGCATTCCAGGTATCTGCCAGGTACATACTGGGTATTTGCTCGAATAAAGTGTGTCGGTGCAGTACACACAGGCTAATTTACTGCACTGCAGTATTTCAACTTCTTATCTTATCTACAGTACAGTACACCTCTCCCACACCATTCCTTTGAATGTGTGTCTTTCTGGTTTCAATCACATTCCTGCTTGCTAGATGATGATTACTGCGCATGCGTCTATAACTTCACCACTGCTTGCTTGCGAAGTTCAAAAGTGAGTGACCAAAAAAAAAAAAATTCTCGTCATTTTTTATTTTTATTTTCTCCACAAGCCTGCCTAAACCATCTTGATATTATGATATTCAATCTGTGCTGTAGCTTTTGACTGCGACACTGTGCGTTTGACTGCACATGGTTGATTTGTGTGGTTTTTATGTATTTGGGGGTGTGGGGATCAAATTATTATGGTGACCTGCCTGTTGAAAATATGTCATGTCTTTGAACTACAATTCAGCTAATCCTTCATGCAGCTTTAGCCCCCTCACCCCCGCAGAAACACACACGGATCACTCAAGGATTACAACCTCTTATCGACTCTACAACCACTCCAGAACCATTCCGTTTCTAAAGCTTGTCATTGTGCTTTTCAACCTCTCTCCCACCATTCGTTAATTTTCCTATTGTTGCCTTTCCCTTATGTTAATCTGATTATGTAACCAATTATTAAAAAGGTAACCAATTATTAAAACGGTATGTCTTCTTGAAGAATCCCCCCCACACACATTCACAGTGAATTTAAAGTTCAAAGAAATAAAAGCTTAATGTAATTAAATATGTATTTTATTTTATCAGGAAAGAAAAATACAAATAATCATTGAGAGAGGGGGGGGGATGAAAATTGAGGGCCGGTGGATAATCATGAATAATGCACATTGATAATAATAAAAACAGTGTAACGCCTGTATGCCCACAGACCCGGCCAGTCCCCAGTACTGAGGTGGGTAAGGGTATAACATGCACCCACAGCAGTGAGGGCATACCCGGAGTGTGGTAAGGTGCGTTGCCAGGCCTGGTGAGAAAGGGTTAACGTGATACTTGCTGAGTCCGGGGTTCCAGAAGTCCGAGGGTCAATATCCAAGAGCCGTGGGTCAGGGGCAGGAGAAAGCAGCGTAGTGAGGTCCAAAGCCGAGTCCAGGGGTTGCGAGGTACACGTAATCAAACAAGAGCCGAGATCAAATCCAAAGTTATCTAACAGGGGCAGGGACAGGAACAAGAGCTGTAACAGAGAACAGAGCTTGGCATAGACAGCTGCACACAAGAGTCACAGAAGATCTATGCAGAGCAAGGAAGGAGAGGGAAGACTGGGGTTATAAATGCAGGAGGACCAATGGTAGCAAGGGGTGGAGCGGAGGCCTGTCTGAGCGATCCCAGGGATAGGTCCAGGTGAGCAGGGAAGGAGTCAGAGAGGTGAGTAATTGAAATCGCCTACACGCAATGGGGGGCGGAGCCAGAAGGATGGGAGGATGAGTAAGAGAATCGGGTGCGCGCGCACTCTGTAAGCTTGCTGTGCGCGCCCCGGCCGCGTGCGGGAGGATGTGGCGTGCGCCGCGGAGGAGCGGCATGGCGTGGGGGCAGGAGAGGTAAGGAGCCGAGGGACCGGGGAACCGGAGCTGACAGCCGCACTGGGAGCTGAGGTGACGGGGACCCGCTGATAGGCGGCATGTCCCCCAATCCCTTACAAACAGTAATACAAATTTTCCGTCTTATCTTCTTCCTCATTCTGTGTAGTTCATTGCGAGAGGGGAGCTTTTGTGTAAATAATGACTGCAGTTTAGATACACTTAACTGTACACACAGTTCACAAACTTTGCACATGATACCCCCCTCTCCCCCAGTCCATCCTTTTTTCTGAAAAGACAAGAAAAGAAAACATTAGTGCAGTTATGTGCATACTGTATTATGGCATTGTGTACTGTATAGCTACTCCATATTGGACTATAGTATGCAGATAGTACTGTCAAACTAGTCTATACTGTAGCTACTGTTAAATACTTTGTAAACAGGTGGCTAGTGCTGCTCTCTCATGAAAGAAAAAATTTATGCCATACTTACCTGTATCATACTGTACTTACAGTACCATATGACAGTACAGTACTATACCATATTACCTTCCTGATGCTTGCCCATTATGCGCGATCACAATGGGCAACACAATCTCAATATGGTCAATATATTTATTGCATCGTTCCACGGTGAATACATCGTTCCAAAACCGGCACGCGGTGGGAGAAAAAAAAACCCAGCCGTGTCTGGACGCACATTGCGGTTGCGGCCGCTGAAGACTCAGCTCGGCCGCCACTGCATATAAATATACCGAAATAACTATAAAATTAGATAGATCTATACTATATAGTTATATTAATTTGCAGCAATATAAACAATAATAGATATACTGTATTATATACTGTAGTTATATAAATATACCGAAATAACTATAAAATTAGATAGATCTATACTATATATTTATATTAATATGCAGCAATATAGATGTAGCCAGGTCCCCCGCTGTGTTGCTGCCCCCCCCCCCCCCCCGGGACACTCACCGCAGCAGTAGGGAGGTTAGTAGCCGCTCGTGGGGAGGTGTGGGGGCGTGTGCGCGCATAGCGCGGCTCTCTTGCAGGCGGCCGGTTGCCAGGAACGCGTGCGGACGCGTTGTCAGGGCTCTGTCGGGTCCCGGTGCAGGGCGCCGCCATAGGGAATTGCGCACGCATGTGCAGAAGGGATTTCAGCCGGGACCGGCAGGGAAGTTCGCACATGTGCAGGACAAGCGCGGGAACCCTAACCTACCAGGGAAGGCTCTTGGAAGGGACTACAAGTCCCATGAGCCTCAGCAGCGCCCCACGTGACGCCAGGGAGCCAATAGGGCTTAAGATCTCCCTGAAGAAAGATACATTTCGCGCGCTGAGCCCAGGAGACGTCAGTTGGAGCTGGGGTGCAGAAGGGGAAGGAAGGGTGCAGGGAGCGAGTGAAGCTCCTGCACCGCGTAATGTCCCCCACATCCCAGGTAGGCCCCAACTCCCCACCAGATTAGTGGGTAATTGCTAAGGGACGGCCCAAGATAGGGACCCTGCCCTTAGTGAGTGTGTGAGTGCTGTCTTGTCAGGGTCTTGTCGGCTGGCAGTGCTGTGAGGCCTGACAAGAAGGCATAGTGTTTGTGCAGCAAGTTTGCTGTAAGCACCCAGAAGGTTGCAGTGCATTGCTGCAGGCGCTGCTAGTTATCAGTTAGTCAGGACTGGGAAGAGTTAGGGGAGCGGAGCAGGCTATTAACCCCTTAGGTCCCAGAGAGGTCCTCACTCCCCAGTTTGAGGTGCTACAGGGACAGGCCCTAGGTTAGGGATCCTGTCACAGTAGCGCTAGAGTTAGATAGGGACACAGCGGACACTGCGTTTCCCGTGAAGAGGTTCGGGCTCAAGTCAGGGCCCACAGAGACTATCTCCAGGGTGGGATCGCCCCTGGGGTCCGCGTGCAAGGAACAAGCTTGGGATCAGACGGAATGACCGAACGACAGATCCTTTGCGAAGCCGTTGCTGATCCGAGCACTGGAGTACTTTAAAGCCACAAGTACACCAACTGGCCATTAGTTTCCTTAGTGACTGCGCAGTCAACCATATCCTTTCTCTACAAGAGTGCGGGACATTGGGTGGGGGATCACTGGACACGGGGTGGGATTTCCTGGTGTCAGGGAAGCATCCTGTGAGGTGCATTAGCTAGTGTCTCCTCCAGAGAGGGACACCCGTCATTATGTGCATGTTAATGGTGTGTTATGTTTCCAAGTAAAAGTATTTGGTTATTATACATACAGTGTATGTGGTTATTATATGTGTCCTGCGAGGAACAATTCCTGCTCTGCTAGGAACCATCGCAGGTGGAGGCGCTGCACAGAGTACAAGGTTACTCCTAATATAATTGCCCCAGGTTCCCCGTGGCGGAAGCTCAGCCCTCCTGTGAGCCAACAGGTAACGCACCACACCTGGTAACACCGTATGTTCTCCGCACCCACACTATAATCTGCGATTGGGTGGGGGAATACCCGTTACATAAACAATAATAGATAAACTGTATTAAATACTGTAGTTATATAAATATACCGAAATAAGTATAAAATTAGATAGATCTATACTATATAGTTATATTAATATGCAGCAATATAAACACTAATAGATATACTGTATTATATAGTTATATAAATATACTTACGCGTTAGTTACCATTGGTGTCCTCATGCGTTGTTTGTTTTTTCCGTGTGCATGATAGCACACGGTGGTTGATGGCACAACGAGGCCAGAAGCAGCTAACCAGCGTTGGATATCTGCAATTCGTTGTCCGCTCGTGTACATATCCTTAATTCTCATGCTGAGATCCTTTGAAATCTTTTTAACAGGCATAGCTGCGAGTAGAAAGAAATACAAGCACAAGAAAGTATATTAGATGTTTAGTCGATGTGTATTCAATGTGCATTGAATCCACAAAATGGATGGTGTATTTATACGTTAATGACTCACATTAGAGTAAGCCCACTTTTAACACCTGTACCTCGTCGCCATGCATAAAAGGTTACACACTTTGCATAGCCCACAACTCGATGATCTGTATCTGAACTTGCACTTGTCCAGATACTGCATTGTGCCATCTGCTTCCATGGATCAACCCCGATTCTACGGACGCAGGAAGCAATCGCCTCTGCTGTGCCTATCACACAGAAAAAGTGAAAGGCGGCAGTCATTTCCAATCCAAGGCCAAAGCGACAGGCTAAGGCTAATATAGAAAACCTTCTGCTGACCCCAAAGGCGAAGGGTTTTAATACAGTACACGTAAGCCTTATTATGTCAAGAAGAAATTTGGTGATGTACACTCAAGGCAAAACAAATGGCAGCCAACCCATCGAACCCACAGGCCACTTCCTTGATTATGCTTCGACGTCTCTGCCGCTGCTCTCTTGAAAATCTGCAGCCCATCTTCTCCACTACTTGTCCACGACGCTGCTGCCGCTCTCCCGGAAACCCACAGCCCATCTTCTCCACTACTCTTCAGCGACACGGCCGCTGGTCTCCCGGAAATCCACGGGTCACTTTCTCCATTATGCTTAGGCAACTTCTCATCCTCCGTAGCACCCATCCACCCAGATGTCCACAGCATCCCATGCACAAGAACCAGCTCATTAGACCGCATGCTGAATGGGTTAAGTGTCAATATCCCCGGGGGACTCTACTATGCTGGTAAAGATAGATCTTCTTTTAGAGACCATGCTAAATATGGATCAACGGATGGAGAAAATGGATCAACGGATGGAGATGATAGAGACTGACATAGCGGGGATACATAATTTGCTCGGTGTTCATGCCCCTGTATCCCCGACGCCGGAGCAGGAGGGTGGCATGGATGTGATGAATGGGACCTTCGACCACTTTCCAACACCAAGCGCACCCCTTCCACCAGAAGAATTTTTGTACATGTATGCCGTTGACGAGGAGGATAACATGACAACCCCGTCAAGACCACGCCAGGAGACAACACGACGACCAAGACAAGAGGAAAGCTTCCTCCCAGACAACCTACCCTCGCCCGCCGCCACAAGCACACCCGCTCCCAGAATCCAACCTACATTTGCTTGCATCGATACGGTGCCCGACATCATCCTGTGCGAGCTGCCATCGGCACTCAGGGAGAAGTATAGGGTGATGAGTGCTGGTTTACCCCAGAAGTATGGCATGTTAATTTTTAAGCACCACGTGTCCTACTTGGTGTACTGCGGGTGGGCCAAAAATGTAAACTACGAAGGAAATCGCAAAAAAAGGGTGCTTCCTGAAAATTTAAGAAGGACTATTGTGGAGGAATTGCGGAGCTATTTTTCAATTTCAGATCCTTTAATGAAAATCGTTCGAGACTCCATTAATGGCATTTTGCGTCATACAAGTCATCGGCCCTGGAAAGACAATCTGGTGGGGTTCGAATTTGCGTGACTGTTCAACTGTTGTTTATTTATTGACTTGTTGCTTGTTTTAACTTGTATTAATGAAGAAATGTTTTTACTTACACAAGACCTGCACAACTCCAGTTCTCGAGGGCCTCAAACAGGCCCGGTTTTCAGGATATAACCGGGCTTGTTTGCGGCCCTCGAGGACTGGAGTTGTGCAGGCCTGACTTACTGTACTGTACACCATCCTACTGTAAATATTTTGTCTTTCTGTACTTTAATAAAGGAGATGTTGCATGTTTTTACTTGTATTAATAAATAAATGTTTTTACTTACACAAGACCTGCACAATTCCAGTCCTCGTGTGCCACAAACAGGCCCGGTTTTCAAGGTTATCCTGAAAACCGGGCCTGTTTGCGGCCCTCGAGGACTGACACACTTTGCATAGCCCACAACTCGATGATCTGTATCTGAACTTGCACTTGTCCAGATACTGCATTGTGCCATCTGCTTCCATGGATCAACCCCGATTCTACGGACGCAGGAAGCAATCGCCTCTGCTGTGCCTATCACACAGAAAAAGTGAAAGGCGGCAGTCATTTCCAATCCAAGGCCAAAGCGACAGGCTAAGGCTAATATAGAAAACCTTCTGCTGACCCCAAAGGCGAAGGGTTTTAATACAGTACACGTAAGCCTTATTATGTCAAGAAGAAATTTGGTGATGTACACTCAAGGCAAAACAAATGGCAGCCAACCCATCGAACCCACAGGCCACTTCCTTGATTATGCTTCGACGTCTCTGCCGCTGCTCTCTTGAAAATCTGCAGCCCATCTTCTCCACTACTTGTCCACGACGCTGCTGCCGCTCTCCCGGAAACCCACAGCCCATCTTCTCCACTACTCTTCAGCGACACGGCCGCTGGTCTCCCGGAAATCCACGGGTCACTTTCTCCATTATGCTTAGGCAACTTCTCATCCTCCGTAGCACCCATCCACCCAGATGTCCACAGCATCCCATGCACAAGAACCAGCTCATTAGACCGCATGCTGAATGGGTTAAGTGTCAATATCCCCGGGGGACTCTACTATGCTGGTAAAGATAGATCTTCTTTTAGAGACCATGCTAAATATGGATCAACGGATGGAGAAAATGGATCAACGGATGGAGATGATAGAGACTGACATAGCGGGGATACATAATTTGCTCGGTGTTCATGCCCCTGTATCCCCGACGCCGGAGCAGGAGGGTGGCATGGATGTGATGAATGGGACCTTCGACCACTTTCCAACACCAAGCGCACCCCTTCCACCAGAAGAATTTTTGTACATGTATGCCGTTGACGAGGAGGATAACATGACAACCCCGTCAAGACCACGCCAGGAGACAACACGACGACCAAGACAAGAGGAAAGCTTCCTCCCAGACAACCTACCCTCGCCCGCCGCCACAAGCACACCCGCTCCCAGAATCCAACCTACATTTGCTTGCATCGATACGGTGCCCGACATCATCCTGTGCGAGCTGCCATCGGCACTCAGGGAGAAGTATAGGGTGATGAGTGCTGGTTTACCCCAGAAGTATGGCATGTTAATTTTTAAGCACCACGTGTCCTACTTGGTGTACTGCGGGTGGGCCAAAAATGTAAACTACGAAGGAAATCGCAAAAAAAGGGTGCTTCCTGAAAATTTAAGAAGGACTATTGTGGAGGAATTGCGGAGCTATTTTTCAATTTCAGATCCTTTAATGAAAATCGTTCGAGACTCCATTAATGGCATTTTGCGTCATACAAGTCATCGGCCCTGGAAAGACAATCTGGTGGGGTTCGAATTTGCGTGACTGTTCAACTGTTGTTTATTTATTGACTTGTTGCTTGTTTTAACTTGTATTAATGAAGAAATGTTTTTACTTACACAAGACCTGCACAACTCCAGTTCTCGAGGGCCTCAAACAGGCCCGGTTTTCAGGATATAACCGGGCTTGTTTGCGGCCCTCGAGGACTGGAGTTGTGCAGGCCTGACTTACTGTACTGTACACCATCCTACTGTAAATATTTTGTCTTTCTGTACTTTAATAAAGGAGATGTTGCATGTTTTTACTTGTATTAATAAATAAATGTTTTTACTTACACAAGACCTGCACAATTCCAGTCCTCGTGTGCCACAAACAGGCCCGGTTTTCAAGGTTATCCTGAAAACCGGGCCTGTTTGCGGCCCTCGAGGACTGGAGTTGTGCAGGCCTAACTGACTGTTCTGTACACCATCCTACTGTAAATGTTTTGACTTTCTGTACATAAATGTTTTCACTAGCAGTAAACCATACACCTGTTAATGTTTTAAATTGCTGTACACTTTAAAAGTTTTTAAATTGTATTTGTAAATAAATGTTTTTGTACTTACTCCACCAATAAAAGAAAATGTTGATTTGTTTTAAATTGTTCCATTGTCTCCTTTTATACTGTAATAAAATACAGTGTTTCTATAACATACAGTACTGTCCAGGCATACTGTACAGTACTGTACTGTATACTGTAGGCATGCTCAGTACTGTACATCACAAGAGTATTAAAACAATACATGCTGTTCGGGTATAGAATACACATATGTACTAGAATACATGTAGAATAAATGCATACTTTCTATTTTTCGGGTTTATTATACAGTATATATAAAAAAAAAGTATTGTATACGGTCTGAAAACAACAGCATACTGTTTCAGGTTTTCTATGAAGCTCTCAATTACAGTTTTCTATCCTAATCAATAACAACGGCCACTAAACTGTAGACTCCGGTACGTGGTTTTTTAAATCCGATTCAGCAATGTGCAGGAATTGTTACAAAAGGCGATATTATCCATCGAAATCCCTCCATTTGCTGTTTTCCGCAAAGTTTTCTTTTCTGAGGAAAAACAAAAGAACAAGTTTTACTGTAATGGTCAGGCAGTCCCCTAAAGAAGTTCCCACAGTCAGTCCCACCAATAATTTTCTCGGGGGGCGTCTCCTGTTCACATGCGCATGCGCCTACTGTCGATGTGATGACACGCATATGCATTTCAAGAAGGTTCCAATGCGCATGCGCCTAGCTTTCCACATATTGTGCAGTATTTACTGTAGAAGCTGCTCAGCCAATGATATTGCTTACAGGAGAATCGCTTGACTGTGCATTGATATTGATATTTCAAAAACAGAATAAAATACGGCAAAATTACTCACCATACACTTTGCCAATAAGCTGGCGCTGAGCCACTGCCAGTCCAGTATTCTTGATTATACACGTAGTTGACAGGTGCCAGCGGATGAGGCTGGAAATCTGTAACGCCTGTATGCCAACAGACCTGGGCAGTCCCCAGTACTGAGGTGGGTAAGGTTATAACACGCACCCACAGCAGTGAGGGTGTGTGGTAATGCGTTGCCGGGCCTGTTGAGAAAGGGTTAACGTATACTTGCAACGTCCAGGATGCCAGAGGTTGGATAGTAATGTCCGTGTGCCAGAGTTCAGGGGTAATAGAGAGCAGCGTGGTGATGTCCGTAAGCCAGTGTTCAAGGATTGGAGAAGGCAACGTAGTCGTATCCGAATACAGGGTTCTAGGGCTGGAGAAAGCAGGGTAGTCCAATTCAAAGCAGAGTTCAAGCCAGGGAGATCCAAAGGTAAGCAGGGACAGGAACCAGCGCTGAAACAGACAGGAGAGCCAAGCATAGAGACTGCACACACAGGGGTCACAAGAAGCTATGCAGAGCAATGAGCTAGAGGACAGACAGGGATTATAAAGGAGGGAGCACCAATGGGAGAGGAAGGCGGACGTGGTTGAGTTCGAGGTTGCAGGGATAGGTGAGAAAGACAGTAGTGTAGGTGTGCAGCGCACAGCATCCAAACGAGAGCAGGTCTGGCAAAAACTATCTTTATTTAGCAAGGCATCATAACAACCACCGTTATTATCACGGGGCTCGATCGCGGCGCGCATGCGCGAGGGATATCATTTTCATTGGCTAATGGCGGTTTGATGACGTCACCACATATCGCGAGATTTGACCAGTCATCTGTATTTAAGTGGCTGTATATCGTGTAAAGGCACTTCTTGACAAAGTGCTTCGCACGAAACGCGTTGAAGGGCTGCGTCCCTCAATTTTATGCCTTGCTAAATAAAGATAGTTTTTGCCAGACCTGCTCTCGTTTGGATGCTGTGCGCTGCACACCTACACTACTGGACTTCACTCTTTACAGCGGCACGCATTGGAAGGGAGACTCTGGATGTGATTGAGACAGTGAGTACTCACTAGGGGCTATCCCAATGAGGTGGAGGAGGGTGTCCCAGGACAAACTACCCCAACCTTCAGGGTTTTTTGGTGCCCCCCCATACTATGGACTGAGTATATATACAATGAATTGAAACCTTAATACCCAGTGCTCTCCCTTCCTTCAGAAACACACACACAGCACTTTGAGCACCATTTTTCTATCCTTACCTTATAGGTGAGAAAGAGCAAGGGAGGCGACAGGTGAATCACACAGGGATATGGCTTGTACACTATGGGAGGCAGAGCCAAAGCTCTGGGAAGGCCTATATCTGGAGCGTGTGCACGCGCCCTCTGTAAGGGTTGGATGCGAGTGCACCGTGTGTTCCAGAGAGCACGAGGAGCATCACGCCACAGGGGCGCTCGCCAAGGAAGGCTAGGGAGCAGGAGAAGCGGCAGAAGGAGTATATAGGTCAGTTGGGTGGAATAGATTATGCCGACGCCGCGAGCTGTGAGTGCTGCAGAGGGGATCAGGTGTTTGGAGATGATGCACACCTTGCGGTGAACGCGCGTGACAGCTGGATGCACGTCCGGGCACACCACAGAGGAACGGGTGCGGGCAGAAGGGACAGATGGACGAGGAGACGAGGGGGAAAGGTCAGAGGCAGAGATAGCAGGGGTGACGGGGACACATTGGGAAGCACGAATCCCCTGAACCATCACAGTATCCCCCCCTTGAGGATTGAACTCCGGACGATCCTGCCATGGCTTCTGCGGGAATTTTCGATGAAATTGCCAGAGGAGTTTGGGAGCATGAATATGGCGAGAAGGAATCCAGGAACGTTCCTCTGGTCCGTAACCCTTCCAGTGAACAAGGAATTGTAACTTGTTTCTGGACCAACGGGAATCGATTATGGAGTGAACCTCATATTCCTGCTGTCCGTGAATGGTCACAGGGTCGGGTTTTTGGGAATGATCTGGGAAGTGAGCACTTTGGATAAATGGTTTGAGTAATAACACATGGAACATTGAAGGAATCCTCATGGTGGGAGGAAGTGCCAAATGGTATGCGATCGGATTGATCCTCTCAAGGATCTTAAAGGGCCCAAGAATCTCGGGGCCAATTTCAGAGATGGAGTCTTGAGCCATATATTTTTTGAGGCTAACCACACTCTGTCTCCGGGTTTAAACGAAGGGCCCGGTTGGCGTTGTCGATCTGCCTTTGTTTTTTGTCTTGAGACCGCAGTTTGAAGAGTCTTAAGAATCTTCCTCCAAGAGTTTTGAAGAGTAGAGACATGAGAATCCGCTGCGGGAACACAAGAAGGGAGGGAGGAGAGGGGAAGACTGCTAGGGTGGAATCCAAAATTAATGAGGAAAGGGGACACCTTGCATAGATTCATTTTTAAGAGAGTTAATTGGAAACTCGGCCCAAGGTAATAGATCCACCCAGTTGTCTTGAGATTCAGAGACGAAACATCTGAGATACTGCTCTAAGGTCTGATTCATTCTTTCCGTTTGACCGTTGGTCTGATGGTGATATCCAGAAGAAAATAGAAGTGAAATCCCAAGTCTCTGGGAAAACGCGCGCCAAAATTTAGAGATGAATTGAGAACCTCTGTCAGAAACAATTGAAATAGGAACACCGTGTAATCTGAAAATTTCCTTAGAAAAAATATCGGCCAAAGTAGCAGAATTAGGGAGGCCCTTGAGGGGTATAAAGTGTGAATGCTTGGAAAACCTATCTACTACAACAAGAATGGTATTCATTCCTTTAGAATTGGGAAGCTCGACAATAAAGTCCATAGAGATGTGTTTCCAAGGTTGCTCCAGAATGGGAAGAGGCATGAGGAGACCAGAAGGTTTGTGATGGGCGAATTTACTCTGGGCACAGACCGGACAAGCTCTGGTGAAATCGAAAATGTCCTTGTTCCTCTTAGGCCACCAAAAAGTCCGTTTAATAAGATCTGCTGTCCTCTTGTAACCTGGATGACCGGCCGATCTAGAAGAATGTCCCCAAAGTAGAACCTTGTGGCGAAAAAGTGGAGCTGCGTATAAGCGTCCCTCTGGCACCCTAAATCTCCTGGGAATGTGAACCTGGGCTTTGTTGATTTCATCCAAAACATCAAAATTATTTGGCAGAAATTATGCACTTGGCGGGGAGAATGGTTTCAGAGGATTCGTTAGAATCGTTCTCCGTAGCGAACTGGCGAGAGAGAGGGTCTGCTTTGATATTTTTGGTACCGGGAATATAAGAAATGATATAGTTGAAACGAGAGAAGAATAGTGACCAACGAGCCTGACGAGATCCTAATCGTCGATCCCCCTCAATATACAGTACATTTTTGTGATCGGTGAGGATGGCAATAGGCTCCTTGGTGCCCTCGAGAAGATGCCTCCATTCCTGAAGAGCCAATTTAATGGCCAATAGCTCACGATTCCCAACATCATAATTTCTCTCGGCTGACGAGAACTTTCGAGAAAAAAAACCACAGAGATGGAGCTTCTCCTGGGGAGAGGATCTCTGAGAGAGTACTGCACCGGCTCCCACATCAGAGGCGTCAACTTCTAACATGAAGGGAAGCGAAGTATCTGGATGTTGTAGGATGGGTGCAGAGATGAAGGCTTTCTTGAGAAACTCGAAGGCGTCAATGGCTTCGGGAGACCAAGTCTTAGGATCAGCACCCTTCTTAGTCAAGGCGGTGATGGGTAAAGCAATGGTAGAGAAATTACGGATGAACATCCGGTAATAATTGGCAAAGTCAAGGAAGCGCTGCACGGCCTTGAAAGAATTCGGCAGCGGCCAGTCGAGGACAGACTTCCATTTCTCTGGATCCATAGAGAAACCTTGGTTAGAGATAATATAGCCTAGAAAGGCTGTGGACGTCTGGTGGAACAAACATTTCTCCATTTTAGCGTAAGGTGATTAGCACGAAGCCTAGAGAGTACCAGTTTGGTATGGCGAATGTGCTCCTCTAAATCCTTAGAGAAAATGAGGATGTCATCCAAATATACGATAACAAATGTTCCCAACACGTCCCGGAAGATATCGTTCATGAACTCTTGGAAAACGGCAGGAGCATTGCATAGCCGGAAGGGCATCACTAAATACTCATAATGTCCAGATCGCGTATTAAACGCGGTTTTCCATTCATCCCCATCTCTTATATGAATGAGGTTATAAGCCCCTCTTAAATCGAGCTTGGAGAAGATAGAAGCTCCTTGTAGATGGTCGAATAGTTCTGAAATTAGGGGAAGAGGATATCGTTTTTTACCGTAATTTTGTTGAGTCCGCGAAAGTTGATACAGGGTCTTAGGGATCCAATCTTTTTCTTCACGAAGACGAAGCCTGCCCCAGCGGGGGAGGTGGCATTGCGGATGAATCCTTTCTCTAAATTTTCTTGGATGTAAGACGTCATAGCCTCGGTTTCAGGACCGGATAAGGGATACGACTTCGACTTCGGGAGGATGGTTCCTGGAATTAAATCAATAGGACAATTGTAGGGACGATGGGGAGGCAGTACCTCAGCTTGTACTTTATTGAAGACATCCAGGAACTCATGATACACCGTCGGCAGAATGGACAGGTTGGAAGGGATGGTATCCAAACCAGCGGGCACAGCAGCAGGAGGAGTGGTAGACACTTCCTCGGAGGATGTAGGCCATTGGATAGGTAAGACGTCGGTCCAATCTATGCGCGGATTGTGGAGCTTTAGCCAAGGCAATCCTAGTATAACCTGGACGGTAGAAGAATGGAAGACATCAAAAACTATTACCTCCTTATGACCATCCGCAGTGGTCAACATAAGTGGGATGGACTCCCAGATGATGAAGGCTGGCTGAAGCGGACGTCCATCGAATGCTTCAAGACCAATGGGCGCTTTTCTCTTGACCAGAGGGATTTGATTCTCAGAGGTGAAGGTGTGATCCAGGAAGTTACCGCCAGACCCGGAGTCAATGAAAGCTTTTACTTCTAATAGAAGGTCAGGGCCCGCCAGCGTTACAGGAAGCATGAGTTTCTTTGGGAGATCCTTAGGGAGAGAGGGGCAAGAAGAGATTATACCCAGTAAAAGCCCCTCTACCTTTACTGGATGTTCCCGTTTCCCGGCTTCAGCGGACAGTTCTGGAGCCGATGTTCTGGGGAACCACAATAGTAACAGAGTCCCTTCTGACGACGTCGCATTCTCTCCGCAGCCCGTGGTTGTTGGCTACTGATTTGCATCGGCTCAGGAGCGTCTAATGCCAGGAAGGGCGAAGAAGAAGACCTATGAGAGACAGACGGAAGGGGAAGAGAACGGGAACAGTGTCGCTCGTGATGTCGTTCTTGGGTACGTTGATCCATACGTATGCTGAGTGTAATTAGTTGTTCCAGAGAGGACGGCCGGGCATGAGCTGCGAGATCATCTTTTAAAGTATCAGACAAACCGTGCCAATATGCTGCGGCAAGTGCCTCATCGTTCGATTGAGTTTCTGCGGCGAGGGTGCGGAACTCTATTGCGTATTTAGCAGCAGATCTTCGAGCCTGTGCGATATGGAACAAAGAAAAAGCGGCCGTCTCCCTACATGCGGGAGTGTCAAACACCTGTTGAAATTCATGCCTAAATTTAGGATTGTCTTGGGTAAACTCAGGTTTGTGCTACCAGAGAGGAGAAGCCCAAGCGAGGGCGTCGCCAGTGAGTAAGGCGTAAATGTAGGCCACCTTGGTACGGCCGGTAGGAAAAAGAGAGGGAGACATTTCAAATTGAACCTCGCATTGGTTTAGGAATCCACGGCAAGCGAGAGGGTCCCCATCATACCGGTTGGGAGGTGGTATACGTGGTCCTGAGTTACCGTAGGTCACTGTGACAGGAGGTGATGGGGCAGCTGGGGTTTCCTGGAGAGACAGATTAGCAAGTTGTTACAAGACAGTGGTCAGTTGGCTACTGACAAATTGTAAATGTTCCAAGGAAACACCTTGGCCCACCTCAGGGGGGTCTGCATTTATTAGGCTCTGCATAATGTAACGCCTGTATGCCCACAGACCTGGCCAGTCCCCAATACTGAGGTGGGTAAGGTTATAACATGCACCCACAGCAGTGAGGGCGTGCCCGGAGTGTGGTAATGCATTGCCGGGCCTGTTGAAAAAGGGTTAACGTATACTTGCAACGTCCAGGATGCCAGAGTTTGGATAGTAATGTCCGTGTGCCCGAGTTCAGGGGTAATAGAGAGCAGCGTGGTGATGTCCGTAAGCCAGTGTTCAAGGATTGGAGAAGGCAGCGTAGTCGTATCCGAATGCAGGGTTCAAGGGCTGGAGAAAGCAGGGTAGTCCAATTCAAAGCAGAGTTCAAGCCAGGGAGATCCAAAAATAAGCAGGGACAGGAACCAGCGCTGAAACAGACAGGAGAGCCAAGCATAGAGACTGCACATACAGGGGTCACAAGAAGATATGCAGAGCAATGAGCTAGAGGACAGACAGGGATTATAAAGGAGGGAGCACAAATGGGAGAGGAAGGAGGAGCAGAGGGTTGAGTGAGAGGTTGCAGGGATAGGTCAGATAGAGCAAGGGAGGAGACATGTGAATCACACAGGGATATGGCTTGTAAACTATGGGAGGCGGAGCCAGAGCTCTGGAGTGTCCTTTATCTGGAGCGTGTGCACGCGCCCTCTGTAAGGGTTGGATGCGCACGCACCGTTTGTGCCAGGGAGCGCTCGCCAAGGAAGGCTAGGGGAGCAAGAGAATCGTCAGAAGAGGTAATTTGGGCAGTGGGGGACATAGAGGACGCCGTGGAAAGTGTGAAGTGCCACGTAGGGTATGGGTGTTTTGGAGATGTGTGCGCACCTTGCGGGGAACGCGCATGACAGCTGGACGCGCATCTGGGCACGCCGCAGAGGAACGGGTACGGGAAGAAGAAGGGACAGATGGACGAGGAGGCGAGGGGGAAAGGTCAGAGGCAGAGGTAGCAGGGGTGACGGGGACACATTGGGAAGCACGAATCCCCTGAACCGTCACAAAATCGCTTTGGTACATGCAAGTTTGCTGGAATCTGTACGTGAAATCCGGCTTAGGCTGCAGGTATCCGGGCGGGGACAGACAGCAAGGGTTGCCGGTCACCAGGTTTTCACTGACGGTCAGACCGTTATTAGATGCTTGCGCTGGCGCAGTCGCTGGCGCATTGCTTGCCAGCGACTGACGTTTCTTAGTTGGTTTCAACATGACCTTTCGCCTTTTGAAGTCTCCATGATCAAAGATACGGGAAAAATCTGGTGATACACATCAATACCCTCCAATAACACCGGGATCAATACGAAAAAAACACGGATCGATATATAACTTTTTCCTTATTGCACGCCTCCACACATGAGCATCTTGTGAAAATTTGTAAAAGTCATAGTTTTCGATAAAAAACTGTTAAATTTGACCAACTGTTGCCATCTTATCATCTGTTGCATTAATCGCGGCCCATGTTAAATAAGCGTACGTTCTGTCTGGTTTTTGGAACACGGACTGCGGTGGTGCACTCATGTCAGGACTCTCAGGACAATAAAACACCAGACACTGTGCATGTATTTTTTGTAATATGAAAAGCCTAAATTGATACATTATTATAACTTCTTCAGTATCAAGGCCAATTTACAATAGACCACTGTGGTATTTTTTTAAATACCTGCAAGTCGACACATTACTGAAGCGCATGCGCATTACAATTCATGAATATCTACCACCTGGCGGATACACGAAGAATTGCAACCAATTAAATCCGAACCATTATCAATAAACACATCAATAAACATATCAACCGCGGGTGAGTCGGCATGAATGCAACATGAATGCGGTATGAATGCGGCATGAACATGGTGAAGTGCGGTGAAGTGCGTGGAATTCGGAAAAAATCCCCGAAAAAATTCGGAGATGTTGGAGAATAAAAGGGGCCGCGGCTGTACCTTGCATATGGTTAATGCTTGTGTATAGAGCAGTAAATTCACAGGTTACAAAATAGTAGTCATTCTGCCATTCCATCTGATCAAGTAAATTAATTACTTGCATGGTGTCCGGATAAAGGGCTGCATGACAAGAAAACTGAAGACCAGAATTTTAGAGCATGTGAGAAATAAAAAAAAAGGTTTGGAGTCTCATAATGTTTCACTACATTTTAAGAATCATCATGGATCTGATCAAGGAGGTCTCAGGTTCATTGGAATAGATTTTGTTCAAGACATTTGCGGGGAGGAAATAGAGTTCAATCCATTTTCCAAAAAGAAAGCCTTTGGATTCACAAATTGAAAACTCTGAGACCTTTAGGATTGAATGTAGAATTTGATATTAACGCCTTTCTCACATGATGACTCGATGTTTTATCTGTCCCATTTTTTATTTTAAGTTTTTCCAATGACATAATGTACTTTTTAGAGGAGTTTTATGATATATTTTTTATATCTATTTAGTATTTTTAACTAATAATCTATTATGTATTTTTATGATATTTTTAAGATATTATTATCTCTTGTTCACAATCCCATCCACATTAATTTCCATTTATTATTCATTATCCCTGTATTGCACCTTGTCCCATGATACACCATTGAATCACCATGTAAAGGTAATTGCTTTATTTTTGTACCTGTGATTAACTCTTTGTTTTCACTCTCCATATATTTTAGCATTCCTCACATCATATCATTTCTGTTACTAGAAATGTAGAAAGCATGTGTAGTATTAGGGAGCAGTTTTTATTTTATGAGATAATTATAAGGAATTTTTAATGTTACAGTATATTATCCATGTTGGAGGTTTTTTTTTTTGTATTATATTAATTAAAAGTTTTTTCAGTGTGTATTTTATTATTATTGTATAAACATTATCTGTGAATACTAACTAGGCAATTCTGTCAGGAGAAACTATACACTTGCAGCTTATTACTTTGCAATTAGCATAAGCAGCAACCCGATTGGTTAGGGTTTCTATTACACAGCTGTGTTAGGTTTCCACTGTCTAGTTTAGTATAAAGGAACATTTCAGTCAGTAGCAAGTATGACCCCATATGAAGTCTTTGGACGAAACATGTTGGGCTTTTTGACCCTCTGAGGCCACCGCATTAATACACTATACCCTCTGCATTTTTGTTCTTTTTTTCATATGAGGTTAACCAGGAGTCCACACACCTGAGGAATTCTACATATGGAGTGACAGCATTATGTGTTTTCAGTGCTATACATCACTGGATTTATTTGCACATTGCACTGTTTATATTTGGTCACTTTGCGCCACAAGCACTTTTTGGTTCAGGTTTATGTAATTGCGGTTTTGGGGAACCGCAGGTGTTCAGGCATCAGCTTGATTTTATCACAATATTTGTTGCACTTTATTAACCCTTTATCTGGTACTTCGAAGACCCTTTAGAATGTCGCGGCTTTTTGAACCAATGATTCCTTCAATTTGAGATGAGACCCTCTCGGTTCCTGACCCCAACGTCAAGCGTGGCATACATTATCTCCCTGCTCATGGGTGATGCATTGGCATGGGCCTCTCCTAGCTGGGAGCAGAGAAGAGACCTTACTCAAGACTTCGGACAATTCACCAAGGAGTTCAGACGTGTCTTTGACACCTCAGGGCGTAAAATTACTGCAGTGTCTTCCCCTTTTCATGTTTCACAGTGAAATCGTCCGGTGGCAAAATACACCTTGGAATTTCTGACAATCGCCTCAGAGACAGGATGTAATGGGGAGGCCCTCTCTTCCGCCTTCTGGCAAGAACTTTCGGAACCACTGAAAGACCAGATCGCCATGCAGGAGCACCCAGCGGGCCTGGAGGAGCTCATTGCAGACTGCATATGGGTAGACCAACGTCTCCAGGAAAGAAAAGCCGAGCATTCACGGAATCGTCAGGTACCTGCCAGGTCTTCACTTTTCCACTCCTTAGTTCCAGAGACACCTATGACCGAGGTCCCAGAACCCATGCAGTTGGTAGCAACAAACTCTCCTTCTCTGAGAAACAACATCGCGAACCTCCGGCCTCTGCCTCTACTGCGGCAATTCGGGCCACCTAGCCCTCCACTGCCCACACAAGTCGGGAAATAACCGATTCCCATGGAGTCCCAGAGGAGTCCCCGTATGAGTACTTTCCAACTCCTCCATCACCAAAGGACCCCATTCTAACAGAATCCTGATTCCGGTATCCCTTCAGGCTCCGGGCCTCGCGGTGAGCGCATCCGCCTTCATCGACTCTGGTTCCGGAGGAAACTTCATAGACCAGGAATTCGTCACAAGGAACAACATCCCCTTGGGAATAAAACCCCAGTAGGATTGGAGGCCATTGATGGACGTCTCCTGCAGCCGGCCTTCATCATCCTACTGCACCGACACACTTTATTCGAGCAAATACCCAGTATGTACCTGGCAGATACCTGGAATGCGCCGCTCCTCACCTCTGACAAGCCCCGTTGTATTTGCCTTCCCAGCCTGGGTTCATGCCTGGCTGACGGGCGGCTGATCTGTTAAATGATAATGATTAGGATTTAATAGGCTGCAATGCTTCGCGTGTCTACCAGATGGCATAAATTCATGAATTGTAATGCAGTATATATATATATACTGTGCAGTATTGCAGCAAGCGGGAATAAAATGCTTCAATCCCTGCCTGGAAAATACCTCAATGCACTCGGGCAGAAAACAGTCACAAACCTCAATACACCCAGGTATACCCGAATTCGTGGGACTAGCCGAGCTCGAATAAAGTGTGTCGCCAGTGTACAGACCGCGGAAATCTTCCTGCTGTGTGAACAGACCCACAGGAAGAACATCCCCTTAGACGTGATCCACTCACCATCTGCTGAGATCATCCTGGGACTTCCATGGCTACAACGCCACAACCCACTCATTAACTAGGCCAAGCAAAGACCCATCTCTTGGAACCAACAATTCTCCGCAACATGCGCAGTTCCACCTCAAAAGATCTGCAGTATCTCCAGAGGAGCCACAAGATGTTTTACAGAAGAATACACAGAATTCAGAGACGTATTCGACAAAGCCAGGTCAGAGGTACTACCCCCTCATCGATCCTTCGACTATCCTATAGATCTCCTGCCTATAGATCTCCTGCCCAGTTCCACCCTGCCCAGAGGGCACTCTTATCCTCTTTCCCTCCCAGAGACCACAGCTATGTCCTAATGCATCCACAAGAACCTCCATAAAAGGTTAATCAGGAAGTCCTCGTCACCAGTGGGGGCTGGGTTTTTTTTTGTCAAGAAGAAAGATGGTACGTTAAGACCCTGCATCGACTACCGAGGAATTAATAAGATCACCATTAAAAACCGCTACCCACTACCATTGATATCGGAGCTGTTCAACCATCTCCAGGGATCCACCATATTCAACAAATTGGACCTACGTGGAATATATAACCTAGTAAGGATCCGTCAAGGAGACGAGTGGAAAATGGCATTCAACACAAGAGACGATCACTATGAATACCTGGTCATGCCGTTCGGCCTCTGCAATGCCCCAGCAGTCTTCCAAGACTTTGTAAATGAAATTTTCAGAGACCTGCTGAACAGATTTGTTATTGTTTACCTGGACGACATTTTAATTTTTTTCCAAGACCACCTCAACGCCAAACTGGAAAAATGCAACTTCCATCAAAAAGCCACCACCTTTTTAGGATACATCATATCCGATTCTGGGTTTTCCATGGACCCCTCAAAACTGAAGGCCGTCGTGGACTGGTTGCTCCCCATGTCTCTCAAGCGCATCCAGAGGTTCCTAGGGTTTGCCAAGTACTACAGAAAGTTTATCCACAAATTCTCTTCCATTGTTGCACCCATCACGTCTCTCACCAGGAAAGGAGCTGACGTTGTGTCCTGGCCACCTGCAGCTATCCATTCCTTCAATGCCTTAAAGGAAGACTTCATCTCTGCATCCATACTGATCCACCCCAATCCCAGACTACCTTTCACATTGGAGGTGGACACATAAGACATCTGAGCCGGCGCCATTTTGTCACCGAGAGGATCACCGTCTTCCAACCTACACCCATGTGCCTTCTACTCTAAAAAATTCCCACCGGCAAAGCAAATTTACGACGTGGGCAACAGAGAACTACAAGCCATCCAACTAGCCTTAGAAGAGTAGAGACATCTACTGGAAGGAACAGAGACCCCCATTACAATTCTCACCGACCACAAGAACCTCATGTACTTGGAAAGTGCTCAACGACTAGGAGCCCGTCAAGCCAGCTGGTCCATATTCTTTCAAAAACTTAAAGGCAGACGCCCTTTCCTGCCAGTTCTTAACAGAGAACAAAACCGAAGCCAAATCAGAGACCATCCTGTCTGTCAGGTTCATCATCTCAGCAAACACATTTGACATAATGGATGACACTCTGTTGGATCAAACTAACATTCGGGAAGGTCTGGAGGTCCCGGATGGATGCCTCTTCGTAACAATTCCCTTCCGCAAAAAAATCTTGGAATGGGGACACTCATCAAAAACCGCCGGTCATCCTAGTACCAAAAGAACCACAGATTTAATCACGCGGACATTCTGGTGGCCAAACATGCAAGGCGACATAGAGGAGTTCACCAAGGCACGCACCACATGTGCAAGGAATAAGGTACCTCAAGGAATAAGGTACCGCAAACCGCAAGGGCTCTTGAATCCCGTACCCGTCCCGGACCATCCCTGGAGGCACCTATCTATGGATTTCATAGTAGAGCTGCCAAGATCAGGAGGTATGAACACTATACTAGTAGTCATAGATCACTTCTCGAAACAGGCACATTTTATTCCACTTAAAGGCCTACCGGATTCCACCACACTGGTGGACATTTTTTGTAAGGAGATCTTCCATCTCCACGGCACTCCCACGACCATTGTATCAGACAGAGGGCCCCAGTTCATCTCGAGATTTTGGCAGGCCTTCACAAAGAAATTGGACATCTACCTGCATTTTTCATCTGGGTACCACCCGCAAACTAACGGACAGACAGAAAGGACCAATCAGTCCTTGGAGCAGTATCTGCGCTGCTTCATAGTGGACACTATAGTATATAAGTAAACTCCTAACAGCCATTGCTGCTAGCAGCCATGCT
>WSYH01010785.1:0-22350 GCA_036426205.1 Ascaphus truei | reverse complement strand
CTCCCCCCCTACCTGTTAAGTAAAACACTACAAGACACGCAAGCAAGTGAAAACCGAGCAGACAGGCTAATAGGTGTAATCGTGAAGTTATGAGGTTAACCCAGTTTATATGTATTTGTATAGGATTGGACATAATGTTTATCTTTTACAGGAGGGCTCTCCGACCTTCCTGATGGCTCTCGGAAGGCGGTGTTCAGGGAAGTCTCCCAGGGGCATTAGGCCCATTACCCTTATCCTTAGAGAGATGAGGGTCCCCAAAACTGGACTCTTCGACAGCCCACTCTTTTCTCTTTTTCCACCTCTGTCTTACTCTGTCCTCCTCTCTACTCCCCCCTTAACCTTCCTCAGCCCCCCCCCCCAACCGCTTCCACCCACAAACGGCAAATTAAAAACTACCTGAGCATTAGCAACCACACGTACCAGGTACTTAGTGCAAGACAGGCCAAGGTAAACCCATGCATAATCCTGTTCAAATATAACCAGCAGAGACAAGCACGGTCGAAGGCAAGCAAGAACCCCAGATGCCAAGATCCAGCGGCAACTCCATAATGCCACCAGGACACGGTATGACTGTGGAATCCCCCACCACCTTGGGAAAAGTGGAGGGAAAGGTAGGCCCACGGAGACACCACACCTTTGAGAATGACACACCACACAACACTTAAACTAGTGTCCCTAAATGTTAGGGGACTCAATTCAGCAATCAAAAGAAAGCTCGCTTTGCAAGAACTAAAAAAGACAAAAGGGGACGTGTTGTTCCTACAGGAAACACACTTTAATACGGTAACACCCCCTAACACTTTTCAAAGATCCTACCCCCAGGCATACTATGCATCTTGTTCCACCAAAAAAAAAAAAAGGAGTAGCTATTCTATTTAGACAAAACGTTAAGTTCACACTTAAAAAGCAGACCTCAGACCCAGAGGGTAGATTCCTCATTTTGCAGGGAACACTATCAGATAGATCACCCTCGTTAACATTTATGCCCCAAATGACGGTCAAGCCGGTTTCTTGAGGGACCTCTGCGACACCTTGGCCCCCCCAACCAAGAGATACATTATTGTTGGCAGGAGATCTCAACATGCTGGTAGAACCGGACCAGGATAGAGCGAGCCCACTGGTTAACCCCTCACCCACGCTCTACGGCAAAAAACGCCAAAGAGTTCCGAAATATACTGAAAGAGTTCTCGCTGATAGATATTTGGCGGGCGCAGCATCAGGGCCAGCGGGACTACTCTTATTTGTCTCCCCCACACCAGACCTATTCAAGGATTGATTATTTTCTGGGCACTAAAGATATCTTCCAGGCAACCTCCCAGTCAGACATAGGATCTATATCATGGTCGGACCATGCCCCGGTTTCACTGACGCTCTCCCTCCCTTTCTATAAATATAACCAATACAATTGGAAACTGAATGATTCTCTGTTAAACCAAATAGACGTAGAGATAGAGATTAAGCAAAAGCTCAGAGAATACTTTACGCTGAACAAGGGCTCGGTGGAGTCACCAGTGTTGCTGTGGGAGGCCCATAAGGCCGCGATTCGGGGGAATATCATTTCCATAGCCTCATATAAGAAAAAAACAAAACAGAAACTGTACAATGAATTAGCGGAGAAAGTCCAACTCCTAGAACATAAACATAAAGCCAACCCCTCGAAACAACCACGCAAAGTACTGGACAAAGCTAGATCTGACTTTAAACAGATACAAATAGACGAAGTGGAGAGAGCGTTGCGGTGGACCAAACAAAAATATTATGACAAAGGGAATAAGGCCGACCGGTTACTAGCATCCAAATTGAGAGGTCTGAGAACCAAATCTCAAATAACAGTCATACAAACAAAGCCGGGTACCAAAACATACTGTGAAAAACAGATAGCGGCCGCATTCTCAGACTTCTACTCCAAATTATACAACTTAAACTTCCCCCTAAACAAAGCTTCAAATGAGGAAGCCATAACTAAATATTTAGCATCATGTAAACTCCCAAACCTTGCGGAAAGTGACCTAGCAGAACTAAATAAAGAAATTTCGCAGGAAGAGCTATTAGAAGCCATCTCCCAACTAAAACCTAGCAAAACGCCTGGCCCAGATGGATTCTCCAATCAATACTATAAAAAATTTAAATTGATTTTAGCGCCATATCTACTGGATATGTTTAATGAGTTTCTGGAGGGAACAGCAATTCCAGCATCCATGTCTAAAGCCAATCTGGCAGTAATACCAAAGGAAGGGAGAGACCCACTACAGTGTGGTAATTACCGCCCCATAGCCCTCCTTAATTCGATCTGAAACTTTTCAGCAAAATTTTAGCTAATAGGTTAACCCCCATCCTCCCAAGACTAATCCACATGGATCAAGTCGGGTTTATTTCCGGCAGACAAGCCTCAGATAACACAAGGAAAATCATTAACATAATCAACCATGTACATCTCTCATCCACGAAAGCCATCCTGTTAAGTCTAGACGCAGAAAAGGCGTTTGACAGGATCAGATGGGACTTTTTAGACCAAACATTAATTAAATTCGGATTTACGGGCCCATACCTGGAGGGGATCAGAGCCCTATACAAAAATCCCACGGCCGTAGTGAAGCTCCCAGGAGGAGACTCGAACCCTATAAACATTAAGAATGGTACTCGACAGGGATGCCCCCTGTCTCCGCTTCTGTTTGCCCTCTCTATTGAACCCTTGGCATCAACAATTAGAGAGGACAGAAATATAAGTGGTATTACTATTGGAGATACGGATTATAAAATATCCCTTTTTGCTGACGACATTATCCTAAGTCTAGCCAACCCCTTGACTTCACTCCCGAATCTACACTCACAACTAGATAAATTCAGCAAAATCTCGGGGTATAAAATCAATATGGATAAGTCGGAAGCATTAAATATATCTCTACCTGGTCCCGAGGTCAAACTGCTACAAACAAATTTTAATTATAAATGGAGCTCCACAAAAATTAAATACTTGGCAATTCAAATAACACGGGAGTATAAATTACTATACCAACACAATTATCCGCCCCTATTTGAGAGGCTAAAAAAAGATCTACAGAGCTGGAATGAATACCAGATATCTTGGCTGGGAAGAATAGCCACGGTCAAAATTAATATCCTACCGAGACTTCTATATTATTCCAGACTCTCCCAATCGATATATCACAATGTCGGAATTAAAAAGTATGCAAAACAGAATTTTTCAATTTATTTGGCAAAATAAAAGACCAAGAGTAGCTAGAAATATAATGCTAGCACCAAAGGAATGCGGAGGCCTGGCGGCCCCAGATATCATTAAATACTATTTGGCGGCCCAACTCAAACAAGTGATAATGTGGAACAACGACCCAGCGACTAGCTGCTGGACAGGGATAGAGTCGACGTATACGAGACCTCTCTCGCTCCCGGCCACTCTATGGACTGTGCGGGGCAGAGAGACCTTCTCGGAAACATTAAAACTGGGAGCAATGAATTCTCCACATGGAGAATATGGACCAAAAACAAAGAAAAATATGGCTTGACGGCTCACCCCTCACTATTAACACCCATATTCAGTAATCCAGAATTCCCCCCCGGCTGGCTCCCACAGAGACTTAGTAAATTTAAACAGTTAAATGTGATGGTAGCGGAGGATTTTATCGGGAACGATAAGCTCCTACCGATCCAGGAGCTGGAAAAAAAATATCAAACGGTAAAGCTACCAATATTTGGCTTCCTGCAAATCAGGCATTATCTACAAACAGTCTCCAAACAAATAGCTTTCCATCCATTAACAAATTTTGAAAGACTGTGCAGGAAAGGGTATTATTCTAAAGGATTGATTTCAGAGATATATCTGGGCCTGGCGCGATCAGCAGGCTGTTCCCAACATAGTTATATGTCCAAATGGGCAGAAGATCTAAATATAGAGATTGATAGGGAAGACTGGGAGGATGTCTGGGAGGCAGCTTCCAAAACATCGATCTGTACTACCATCAAAGAGAACATATATAAAATCATATTTCATTGGTACCTAACCCCAAATAGGCTGAGCCAGATCTTCCCCGGGACCCCAGATTTGTGTTGGAGGGGATGCGGACAAAGAGGAGACATGGCTCATATCTGGTGGAATTGTCCAAAGATTCAGGTGTTCTGGATCATGATCAAAACATTGATCCGAGAATACCTGGGGTAGAGATTGAGGTGGACCCGCTGACCATGATGCTGGCCAAGCCAATTGACGACCTAGATACCGCAGAAAGCAAGATGGTGGGACACGTACTGACAGCGGCACGCTGCTCAGTAGCAGCTGCATGGAAGAAGGTGAATGCCCCCGCTAAGCAGACCGTGCTTCGCAGGCTAAGAGAAATTAAGACAATAGAACTTCTCACGGTAAAATGGGCCCAAAAAATGGACAAGTTCCATAAAACATGGGAAATATGGCCTGGCACGTAACAAACTTCAAAAATAAGCAACAAGGTACTTAAAAACTAGGAAGCACCCAACACTCTCCCCGCCCCCCCCCCCCTTTGTCCCCTCTCTCCCTGTCCCCTCTCCTCTCTTTTTCTTCCCCTCTTTACTCTCCTCTATCCTAATATTGATAGAGGTACATAAGGAAGCGGCGGCGACACGGTGGGAACATATGCAGAACTAGCCACAAGCGCACTCAGATACACATCTACCTGAATAAAGAAACCAGACAGTTGACACCTATGATACCCTACGCAAACACCAATGTTCCCCCAATATCTATGCAACAAAGCTTATTGTATATTGTGTACCCTGAAAAACAATAAAAAAAATTGAAACAAAAACTAGCACGCTTATTAGGCCCACACCTAGAGGGGGGTTAGCGGTACCTTGCTTGTTATCGTATTTCAGAGCGGCCCAATTATCTCAAATTACCCAGTGGCACACACACCCAATCCTAAGGGGTTGGGTGGAACTGGAAAAAGAATGCTGTGCCCCGGTGACATTGCAGGACTTAATTTGGCTACCAAAAAAGGTTTATAAGACCGTAAGTGACCCGCTATCCGCGATGGGCAGCTCGTTAGCGGTTTGGGAGACTAGCAGATACAAATATGCCTTTACGAGGCAGCATTCCTTGATGACCCCGATTTTGGGAAATCCTGATTTCGCTCCGGGCCTGCAGTGTAAGGATTTTACAATTTGGAAGCAGAAAGGCCTCACCAGGCTACTGCATTTGGAGGGACGAATTTCAATAAAATCATTTGAACAAATTAAATCGGAAAAAGAGATGCCAAACTCAGAATTCTTTAGATACCTCCAGTTAAGAGCGTTCTATACTAACTTCCCAAAACGCCCCAGGCGAACAAATTTTGAGCAGCTCTGTTCCAGAGGGACAGACACAAAGGGACTTATCTCTGGTATATATAGGGAGGTGGTCTGTCCTGCAAAAGAAGACGATAAGAAACTTAGTTACAGGACCAGGTGGGAGGCGGACTTAGGGGAGACTGTAGAAGATGAGGACTGGGACTCCATAGTATTAGGAGCATCAAAGAGTTCTATATGCACCACTTTAAAGGAGAATGTGTATAAGGTCCTGATGAGATGGTATCTGACCCCGAAAAGATTGTCTAAGTTTGTCAAAGGTTAGCCCCCATTGTGTGCAAAACAATGTGGGGAACAGGCAGACTTGTTGCACATGCTGTGGAGTTGCACCAAAGTGGTCCCAATTTGGGAAGACATTAGGAATTGGCTGCAGAGAATTCTCGGTCTCGTGGCCCCTTTGGACCCCTGGTTGTTTCTGCTGGGCAGACGCACCCCGGGGTTAAACAAATCGGAGCACAAATTAATTGCACATTTTGCAACAGCCCTGAGGTGCGAAATCGCAGCATTGTGGAAGCAACTTGAGTTACCCAACATCCCTAAAATCAGGAATAGAATTTGGTTTGTTTGCCGGATGGAGCAATTAACGAGTCTGGTTAACGACACCGGCACAAATTTTCTAAAAATGTGGGCGCTGTGGCTGGCCCACACGGATATCCCAGGGGTAGATGCCTCCAATATTCTGCTCTGATAGATTAAAACGCATTCTCCTGTGATGGGGTGCGATAGCTGGGAGTCAGAGATAGGACTGACAGGGTCGTCAGTGAGCAAACCTCATTGAAAAGTCAGGGGTCACTACGTGAGATCTTCTCCTGATTATCAAAGGCAGTGGAGCCGATCAGAGAACCTGAGCTTTCCTGGTCTGCACGTTCACCCCCCCCCCCTCCCCCTTTCAGTGTTTGCGTCTGTGGTCTTGTTAGTCAGTTAGTCTGCCCGGTATGTCTAGTACGGTTATTCTACTAAAAACTTGAGTCGATGTGGTTACTTTATAATATGACAATGTGTTGTTAGACTCCTAAATGATTGTACCACACACACTCAATAAAAACATTTTGGTTGAAAATAAATAAATATCGGGAGACATTGTTGTTCCAATGAATGTCTATGAGATAACAGCTAAAGACTAAAATGTGTTTTCTAACTGTCTATTAATATTAGTTGCTATGTATAATATGGTTGATCGTGAGAGTGGAACACAAGAAAAAATGGGGGAGCACAATATGGGGAAAGGTAGGTTGAAGGTGTATCTTCTTTAGCTGGTGATCAATGTGGTGCAAACACCTCTATTGAACCATCAGTCTATGGAGTTAACTCCGTGAATGGGAGACGAACGTGAAATGATGTGTGTAAGTGGATGAAAAAATAAATAACTTACACGGCCTTGTGTAAGTTCTATCACATCAAGGTTTCTTTAGCTGCCGGATCTTCTTTTGGGACGCAGATTTTTCTTTCTGTCCAATCTTCGTTTCTCGCTGTGTCTTGAATGTTCCTCGTTGGATGACTGGCTCCTTCACGGTAATTTACCTCTCATAAAAATGAAAAGGCAGTTAGATATACATACGTAAATGGCAACTGCGATATAGGGAGAGACAGTGAGGCAATATATTATTGCAAATTAGTGCTATTACAATAATATCTCACTCACACGGGCTAATGTGAGTGTTCTCCTATAACGGTATCTTGATATCACCCGTGTCAAATATTGATACAGGTCTTCAGATGGAAGAGGTCTGTGGCCATCTTGCAATGGATTGCAGATGAATACAGAAAATTGACCTACGGGTCACCTGGTAATTGAGGTGGGGGGAGGGGTGAAGAATAATAAATATATCCAAATACTCACACGGGCCAGTGTGAGTACACACTTGTAGCAGTTTCTTTCAGCTTCTAATTTCTATGGTGGAATTCTCCTTGATGCTGATATGAGGGGTGTGATCGTGAGAGTAACAGCCATGTATATAGATGGTTACAAGAAACAGTATAAAGGTTTTGCTTAGACATAGAAAGAACAGATCTTAGAAATACCATCATGCGGATTAGTTCCCCGCTCTGAACCTGTACTATACTTGTATGCCTGTATTAGGCTTTCTGGGAAAAAAGATACCGGCCTCTTATAATCTAAAGGATTATTTTCATTCTGTATTTATAATGGTTCTTCAAGTTGCTCATTACAAAAGTATGGCACAATATATTGATTCCTATCATTGCTAGGGCCATTTTACTGAGACTGCTGTCATTTGTCCCTTGTGGGAATGGTTGAGCATGAAACCTGTGCTCTATTAATCTACCAGCTTTTGATTCCACTTTACGCTCCTCCCTCTCCTCTCTCAGCTCTGCTTCAGACCCTGACAACCTGGTCAGGAACTACAACTCTGCCTTATCCTCCTCTCTTGACCTACATGCCCCGCTTTCTCTCTGCCGTCCTCGCCCTTCTAACCCCAGACCCTGGCTAAATTCCAACACACGCATGCTGCGTTCCTCCACTCGTTCCTCTGAACGCCTCTGGAGAAAATCTCATACGCTCGCAGACTTCCTTCACTACAAATCTATGCTGTCCTGTTTCAACTCTGCCCTTTCTCAGGCTAAACAAACCTAATTTTCATCACTAATCAACACGTACAAGTCTAACCCACGCCGACTCTTTTCTGTCTTTGACTCTCTACTCAGACCACCCTCGGCTGCCTCCTTTTCTTCCTCCATCTCACCTCAGGACTTTGCTGACTTTTTTAGAGAAAAGGTGGAATCCATACGTCAGAACATCCCATCTGTTGCCTCCTCCCATCAAGCACCGCTTCCTAACTCTCCTCCTGTCTTTTTTGACTCTTTTTCTGCTATCTCGGTGGAGGATATGTCACTGCTGATCTCCTCTTCTTCCTCTACCACCTGCCCTCTTGATTCCATTCCCTCCCATCTCCTAAATCCTTTGCTCATTCTATAATCTCTATGCTCACACTGATTTTGAACTCTTCCCTCTACTCTGGTACCTTGACATCCTCCTTCAAGCATGCAACCGTTATACCATTACTCATAAACAGCAAACTTGACCCTACCTGTCCTAACTATCGACCTTATCCCCCTCCTGCCTTTTGCCTCCAAACTACTTGAATGTCTTGTATTCTCTCGGTTGCTACACTTCTCAACACCTATTTTCTACACCCTCTACAATCTGGCTTCTGCACTGCTCACTCTACTGAAACAGCCCTCGCTAAAATAATTGACGACCTCCATGCTGCATTGTGCATCGTGGACCACCCTCTTCTCCTCCACATTCTCCATACTCTTGGTATTCGTAACAAAGCTCTATCCTGGATCTCCTCTTACCTCTCCCATCGTACTTTCAGTGTCTCTTTTGCTAACACCTCCTCCTCTATCGATCTCTCTGTGGGGGTACCCCAGGGCTCTGTCCTTGGACCCCTTCTCTTTTCTCTTTATACACTCTCTCTAGGTGACCTAATCACATCTTTTGGGTTTAAATATCACCTCTATGCTGATGACACACAAATTTACCTTTCAACCCTGACCTTACACCTGCTATACAGACCAAAGTTTCTGAATGTCTCTCTGGAATATCATCCTGGAGAGCCATCCGCCGACTGAAACGTAACATGGCAAATACAGAGCTCCTTATAATTCCTCCCAAACCTGGCCCTACTACCTCCTTCCACATTACTGTTGGAACTACGATCATTCACCCAGTAGCCCAAGCACGCAGCCTAGGGGTCACACTCGATTCCTCTCTCCCATTCTCCTCTCACATTCAAAACGTTTCTAAAACTTGTCGCTTTTTTCTCCACAATATCACAAGGATACGCTCTTTCCTCTGTTACTCGACTGCTAAAACTCTGACTCAGGCTCTCATTATCTCCCATCTCGATTACTGCAACCTCCTGCTGTCCGGTCTTCCCGCCTTTCACCTGTCTCCCCTACAATCTATCCTAAACGCTGCTGCCAGAATCACTCTACTCTTTCCTAAATCTGTCTCCGCGTCTCCCCTCCTGAAATCAAGTTCTGTGATCTAACCATACTGAATCAGGAACCTAACAAAACTACATTAAAACAGCTCCAAGTAGGAGACTGACAACATTGCACGTTTTGTAAGGTTCCTGTTTCAGCATGTTTAGATCACAGAACATGGCTAATTTAGTCTAGTTTGTGCAGTCAGCGAGTACTGTGGCCATTCCTCCTATCTCTGTGTTTATTCCTACAGAGTATATGCTGTGAACTTATCAACACTGTGGCTGTGAGTGCTAGTCCCTGTACTCACAGGATATGCACTTCATGTGACAGCCATAATCACAGAACTAGTTAACTGTATGTTCATGTTAGGAGGATTGGATATATTTTTCTATTACTTTCCAATTGGTCTCGCTGACCTCTATATGGTCTAACAGCTGATCCAGAGGGGCAAATACCCTGACCTATTGCATCATATGCCTCCAATCCCATCATTAGCTGGTAAATTGGGATACCACTATCATACATACTAGACGACATAGATGCTTGATATTTTTTGATTTAATTTATTTTTAACTCACGTTACACCTACCTTTGGTAATATATGTTTTAAGTCAATCTATTAAAAGTTACTTTTTACACCTAGTGGAGTGCAGTTTAGTGAATTCTTTTAGGGGCACAATCACTTTGTGTTTCCCTTCCCCCCCTTTTCTGATTCACTAGTCAGTTCACAGTTTGCACCCACAATTCGATTACCTTATTTATTATATAACTACACAATTAGTATGGTTTTGTGATCACTCCCTATCCCTCCCTTTGTCTCTCGGCGGATATTTGGAGGCAAATAAATGATGTACAGAAATACAGCATATAATACATCCATATTAATATGTGCACCATGTAACTCCCCTGAAATTCTTTTTCATTCAAATGTCATTTTAGAATGCAGAAGCCCCATGTTGCATGTGCCTGGGCCTATCTATATCTAAGTGCATCTCTCCGTCTGTGTCTCTATCTACCTTTCTGTTTCTCGCCGGACAGCCAGTCTGTGTGGTGGGGGTGGTGATGATGTCACAGCTCCCAATGTGTCTGTGTACACATTGTGACATGACCACACAGGATAGCGGACAGGTCTAGAGCTTGTAGAGTAGACCTGTTCAGCCATGTAAAGAGCAATGCAGAGTGCGTGATCGAGTGAGAGACAGAGAGCAAGCAGCTTGTCCCTCCAATGCAAATTAAATTAATTGAGAGAAGAGAGACAGCAGCAGCTTGTGCAGATGGGACAGGATTTGGAACCACCTGTGCCGAAGCAGAGATAGCCCTAATGCCTGACCCGTTGGTGGCCCTTGAGGAATGGAGTTGACCATCCTTGCCTTAACTCAAAGACAAATATTTGTCACGGTCATTGGGTCCTTGGTGACTGTAAGAGGCATATGCAGAGGTGCACACAGGGAGAAAGTTTTGGAGAAATTAAAACATGGCTTTATTTGGCCTGTCCCTTTAAACAATGCACAGAGCATAAAAAGAAAGCCTACTCCATTTTGGAGACTAAATAAACAGTACTGACCCTAACTATCTGAGCAGTGTGTGCTAAGGAGTCTCTCTAATCAGTTTCTCATAGGAGGATTTTCTACAGCTCTGAATAGCCAGATGGAGCCTGGTTAATTGACTGGGCAATTAACCAGCTCCTTCCTGGATTCCTCCGACCATTAGAGGCAGCTTTATTTAAACAAGGATAAGTCCCTGTTACAATGACCTTATTATAACCATGGGAATAAACCATAGTTTTTATCTACTAGTTACACACGAGTTGCAAGGTTTGGAGATGGTTCCCCTAAGAACCGCATCCAAACCTGCCCTGTGGGGAAATGTAACTGGGACAGGCTGCCCAATAACAATATCTGCCTCTTGTTCTTCTGCAGTTCCTAATCTGCCTATGGAAGCGCAGAACAGTTCATTCCCATGGACTTATGCTGGAATGGATACCCAGACAACAGATCCAGCGTAATGGGGACCTCTAGGCGATGAACACTTCTACAATGGTCTTTGAAGACGCATGGACTATTTTCCAGACGACAACCTGTATATTGTATCCCTCAGTCAACGTCCTCCATCAAGTACAGGTGTTCACATTAGTGTACGAGGAATCTTTATCTCTTATCCAGGATTCCACCCATCGATTAAATCGATCTATTAGATCCATCCGTCAACTACACTACACTGTGACGCTTCTTGAAGGGTCAACACATATATTGTATTCATGTTTGAACACCAGCCATCATCAACAGCACTATACATTGGTCGGCAAAGATGCTCCAATTCTTCTCAAGGAGAAGACCCATCAATTAAATGCCTGTAATACTATTAAGGGAAGGGGTTTGGGAGATGCCTTAAACACCAAAAAATATTTTAAAAAGGAAGAAACAATCCCCAAGGGACAAATGACCCCAAGGAATTGTTGTGTTGCTGATTTTGAGATGAAAATAGAAGTTCTCGCATCAGCATCCAGTGGGAACCAAAGAAGAGTAACTTTCAGAGAGAAGAAAAAAATGTCCAGGTTTTCACGGCTTATAAATGCTGTGAGTAAAAGGTGTAGGAGAACAAGTGAGACAGGGGCTTCTCCACCATCAACATCATCATCCTCTTTCCAGATGGGAAATCAGAACAGATGGAAGCGATATAAACGCAGCAGATGTTTTTGTGATGCTGCTGCTGTGGCCTGATTCAAATGTAAATAGATGTAAAATAATAATAAAGGATAAACTCTATGCTAACGAGCCATCTCTAATATTTCCCATGAAGAGCCATCTGTTTAATAGAATGCATTAATTTAAAGTGGTGTGATGTGAAGTGAGATTCAATTATTAGCTTTCCAATAAGTGAGACACACCTAATTAGTGAGACACACCTAAGTAGTGAGACCAACTTCTATGTACAGTACTGTAGTGCACACATTAGAATTCATTACAATTCATGAATATCTGCCACCTGGCGGATACGCAAAGAATTGCACCCAATTAAATCCGAACCATTATCATTAAACAGATCAACTGCGGAACAGCCGCGGGTGCTGGGCGGAGCGAATGCAGCATGAACGGGGTTAAGCGCGTGGCATTCAGAAAATGTCCACGCAAAAGAACCGAGAAGTGTTAAAATAAACGCTGCCGGGAGGCGGAGCTTGGGAGCTGTGGTGCATGGATGCTTGTTAGCTGAGCTCCAGCCCGTCAGTGCAAACAATTAACTAAATATCAGCATTTTAGGCACGAAAATTTACAAAAAGACACCCTCAAGTATCTGAACAGCGGGGGATGCCGCTGACCACAAGAAGGGGCAGAAAAGTCACTTCAGTATCAAGCTACTTCCATAAAACCCCTTGCAAGTCCCCGGCAGCAATGGCGACGGACGGGAAAAACAAGGAGAGCAGGAACAAGGACAGACCTCCCCCCAAATGCCCAACGATGAGACTGACACGGACACAGAACCGGGGGCTAACAGACCACCCTCAGGAGCAGGAGACCAGGGGTGCGCCAGGGTTAAGGACATAAAAGAATTATGTGGGGCGATGAGGACATTTTTCAAGTCTGAACTATGGGCCCTGCGCAAAGATCTGGACGCCCTGGGAGAACGGACCGACACACTGGAGGTAAAATCTGACGAAACTATATCAGCCCTGCAGCAAACTAAAGCGGAGGTCGCTTCCCTGTCGGCCCAGGTGCGGGAGATGTGGGACAAGTTGGAAGACTCCGACAACAGGGACAGGAGAAACAACCTCTGTATCAGGGGGGTGCCGGAAGCTGTAACAGACCCAGAAGACTTCATCACACGCTGGGTTGAACACCTAATCCCAGACGGATCTGAAACAGATAGACACCTGGATAGGTGCCATAGGGCGCTCCGCTCCCGCCCCCAACAAGGGGAACCCCCCAGAGACATTATTGTCCGTTTCCATTTTTTTAAAACGAAGGAAATCATATCCCAAAAGACCAGGAACCAAAATTATACTGAATTTGACGAGGTCCAGTTCCAAGTATTCCAAGATTTAGCCCCAGCTACGTTTCCCAGGAGGAGGAATTTATGGCCAATCACAAAAGCGCTGCGGGACAACACCATAAAGTATCGCTGGCTGTTCCCCTTCGCTCTGCTTGTGATAAAAAATGGCACCCCACATACCGTAAGAAGACCAGAGGATGGTGATGCTTTTCTGCGCAGGTTGGGCCTTGAGCGGGCTTCGGGGTCCCCTGGGTCCTCGCCACGTACTTCCTCTAGGGGGGGGAGGCTCCGGTGACCTCCTGGAGAAGGGCTGGTTCCGCGGCTGCCCCACATCAAAGCTAAAAGATAAAGACTAATCTACGTCAGCCATACCTGTAACATACCCCAATAGCCAAACAAGACACCCCTGGGACGCTGAGCTACCCCTGACTCGCCTAGAGATGACATCACTACTGCCCCGATTAGAAGGCCCAGAACGCAGACGAGCCGCCGGGAGGCGTCGTCGTGGACGTACCTGGCGATCCGTCGTGGATTTTCGAATGGCGGCTATCTTTCCTCCTTCTTCCTGCTGAGCTGAGCGGGAACCTCCGAGGAGTGGTGCGGACCCGTTGGCCGCGCCTCCGACAGGATCAACAACCTCCAAGATGGCGGCCTCCCCTCTTCTGCCGGTCCCGCCCCCCGTGCTTCCGGCGCCCTGCGTTGGTGCGGGCGGGCGCGGACGGGATGTGCCGGGCGACCCGCCGCGGATTCTGGAGGGGCGGCCGTCTTCCCTCCTGGGCGGTGCCTCCGAGGAGACGAGAGGCGCGGGCCCGCTGGCCGCACTTCTGACAGCCACCTCTGGCCACCTCCAAGATGGCGGTCTCCCCTCTTCCTGTCCTGCCCCCTCTGCTTCCGGTGCCCTACGTGGGCGGGCGCGGGCACGGGCGGGATGTGCCTGGCGACCCGCACGGGTTCTGGAGGGGCGGTCGTCTTCCCTCCGGGGCGGTGCGGGTGCCTCCGAGGAGAGGCGCGGGCCTGCTGGCCGCGCTTCCGACGGCCACCTCTGGCCACCCCCAAGATGGCGGCCTCCCCTCTTCCGGTCCCGTCCCTCCGCTTCCGATGTTGGCGCGGGCATGCACATGCGCACACAATTACAGGCTAGGGGAGCGCGAGGGGGGGGGGGGAAGAGAGACGAGGGGCAGCGGGGGGGGGGGGGTGAGAGCAAGAAAGCAGAGGGGGGAGATATGAAAGTCAGGAGGGGGAGAGATAAGAAAAGCCAGGAGGGGGGGTGAGAGACAAGAAAGCAGGAGGGGGGGGTGAGAGACAAGAAGGAGGGGGGGAGAGATAAGAAAGCAGGAGGGGGGGTGATAAGAAACCAGGATGGGGAGAGATAAGAAAGCAGGAGGGGGGAGAGAGACAAGAAGGAGGGGAGGGAAGGAGGGAGACAAGAAGGAGGGGAGGGGGGGGGAGGGAGACAGGAGAGGGGAGAGACAAGAAGGCAGGAGGGGGGGGAGAGAGACAAGAAGGCAGGAGAGATACAAGCAGGCAGGGGGGCGGAGACAAAAGGGCTGCAGTATACTATTAAATCAGACCGAGCGGTTTAGGGGACAGATACTAGGCGAAGCTCAAGTTAGCCACAGGTTAGGATGTAGTTAGGTTTAACACAGAAATGTCATATAGGGGTAAAGGTTAAGGTACGCAAGATTCAGAGGGGAGGTTTAGAGGTGGGATTTCCCACATATCCCTATAGTTACTCACGATACCCCTCTGAGTGTTGTCATTTGAGGTGTTTGTAAAAGTTTTTATTATTTACAAAAGTTATTAGTTGATATATTGCTGGTATAAGTTTATATAAATAAAGCTTTAAGATGCGCTGGCGGGGACTACCCCCGCTGCAGGCTTCTCCTATCTCGACCCATTCCCCGATAATGGGTCGTATTCTAGTCCCTAGGAGGCTGGTCCCTCGGGACACAGACAAGTCCACCGTTACGGACGGTCTGTCCGGCCATACCTATGGGCATAAGGATCTCTCTGGGTCCACCCCAGATGAGATCTTCTCAATTCTATGTAAATTCACTGTCAGAAACACACTGTTTACGCTGTCATTTTTGTCTCTTTGTTTGTTATATGTTATATGTTCCCCTGCCCCTTCCTACCTTCATGTGTCCCCCCTCCCTGGGCCCTGGCCTCCCACCTCCCCCAACACCCCCCAGAGGAAAGAGGAGTGGACGGCAAGGGAATATGCGGTAAAGACATCTCCACATCATCAGTCAATCCATCAGACTGATATCTCGGCCCTAGGAACGGGGAAGAGAGAGACCGACGACAGAATCGGCGTAGAAGACGGCACTGGACACCTGCAGCAGATGGAAATCAACGAGCCAGCCACTGCACAAAGTTCGAGAGTCAGAAACCCCATAAAGTATGTTGAATAAAGAAATTAGGTTTATTTCGCACAACGTTAAAGGTTTCAACAGCCCAGCAAAACGTAAGTTGGCCTTTAAAGAGTATAAACGCCGAAAGGCAGACATTATTTTTCTCCAGGAGACCCACTTCTCTAGGAGCTGTTTCCCTAAATTTCTAGATAAAGATTTCAGAACAGTACACATAGCCTCAGCGACAGAGAAAAAAAGAGGGGTAGCTATTGCAATCCACAACAGACTAACATTTCAGGTAGACAAAACGATAGCGGATAGAGAAGGGCGATACCTCATCCTGGTGGGGTCCATACAGGGTCAGCCCCTCACGTTGGCCTCTGTCTACGCCCCATGCGAGCCAGCTCCGACATTTTTTTCCCTTTTTTTCCAGAAACTCCACAGTGTAGCTCAGGGAAATATAATTGTAGCTGGGGACCTTAATAGGACATTAAACCCCATCCTAGATAGGTGTACGACTACTAACCTGCCCCCTAGACAGGACATACTAAACATTACCCACGGACTACGAGACTGTCAATTAGTAGATATTTGGAGAGAGCAACATCAGCAGGATAAGGACTTTACGTTTTACTCCCACCCACATAACAGATATAGCCGGATAGATTATTTCCTGGTATCCAATAGACTGGTCCCGGTGGTCTCCCATACGGGGATCCACGATATTTCATGGTCAGACCACGCACCAATCGAGCTGCGGTGCACGTTAAATTCACTAGACAGACCTGGAGCATACTGGAGACTTAATGAGCTGCTACTCAAAATTCCAGCCACTATGAAGGAGATAGGAGACAAAATCACAGAGTATTTTGTGGAGAACGAGGGTAGCGTGACATCACACTCCACGTTGTGGGAGGCACATAAAGCTACCCTCAGGGGATCTCTGATGTCTCTGGTGGCTCGGCGCCGGAGGGAGCAGGACCGCCAGATTCAGGAATTACAGGAGAAATTGGCATCACTCACTGCAATACATAAGTCCTTAAAGCAGGACGCGATTTTAAAAGAGATCACGGATATCAAACACCAATTAAACATTCGATTAACCTCCCAGGCGGAAAAGGAGTTGAGCTGGACTAAACGTAGGTTCTTTGAGAAGGCGAACAGGCCGGGCACACTTTTAGCGAACAAGCTTAGAAATAAAACACCAAATTATCACATCCAATCTATTCGTACACAAGGGGGGGAGCTTACCTCCAACCCTAAGCGAATTGTGGAGGAATTCAAATCCTACTATGAGGCGCTCTATGATGGCGGTAAGGTCACACACAATCAGAAAACGAGGGACAATCTGCGGTAATTTTTAATGGGGGCAAAGTTGCCAAAGTTGAGCAGGGTAGAGAGGGAGGCACTACAGATAGACTTCTCTTTAGAAGAGTTAACGGCAGTTGTAAAGTCTCTCAAGCCAGCAAAGGCACCAGGGCCGGATGGCTTTCAAACCTATACTACAAAAAATATCTGAAAATATTAGGGTAAAAGGGGACGATAGACAGCACTCTGATGGTGTTAAATATATGCAATTGCAGGGTGCACGGAACAAAAGGGGACCCTTATTCCCCTGTATAGTACTAACAAATCTACGTAAGTACCAGCACTCACTGTCTAATGGCCTCAGTGGCTCTGAGCCACTGAGGCCATTAGACAGTGAGGGCTGGTACTTACGTAGATTTGTTATCTGAAAATATTAGCACCATATATGTTAAAACTCTTTAATTCGGTCTTGCAAGGGGCCTCGTTCCCAGCACAGATGCTCCAGGCTTCCATCTCCCTGATCTATAAACCAGGAAAGGACCCGGCAGACTGCAAGAGCTACCGGCCCATCTCTTTGATCAATACGGACATAAAAATATTCTCAAAACTTATAGCTAACAGAGTGGGTACAGTCCTTCCTAGGTTGATTCACCCAGATCAGGTGGGGTTCATAAGAGGAAGGCAACCGGCAGATAATACCAGACGAGTAATAGATCTTATTGATTTGGCCCAAAAACATAATATCCCGTCTATGGTACTTAGTCTGGATGCAGAAAAAGCCTTCGATAGGATTGATTGGCCCTATCTAAGTGGGACACTGGAGGCATTTGGCTTTGAGGGACGCCTCTTGGGAGCCATTATGGCCCTATATGAAGAGCCGGCAGCAAGGGTGAGACATCAGGGGTTCCCTTCAGGACAATTTCAAATCCGTAGTGGCACGAGGCAGGGTTGCCCGCTGTCCCCCTTGCTGTTTGCCCTCTGTATCGAACCCTTGGCGGCTCACCTGAGATTATGCCCAGATGTGTCAGGAATAACAGTAAAAGAGCAGACGCACAAAGTGGCGCTGTACGCGGATGATGTGATACTGACATTATCCAGACCTCTCACCTCCCTGCCCAATGTGTTCACAATATTGGGGCAGTTTAAACGAATATCGGGGTTCAAAATTAATCAGGCCAAATCAGAAGCCCTCAATATAAATCTACCCAAACCAATGGAAAAACTAATTGGATTAAACTTTAAATTTAACTGGCAACCCTCCATGATCAAATATCTAGGGGTATATATAACACGCGATGTCAAAGCGTTATACAAGGCAAATTATCCCAGGTTGTTCAAGACACTGAGGGAGGATCTCAGAAGATGGGAGGAGCATGGCATCTCTTGGATTGGAAGAATTCACAGTGTTAAAATGAATCTTCTACCGAAGGTGCTATACCTCTTTCAGGCCCTCCCTGCCCGCCTGCTGAAAGATGACACGGATAAAAAAAGATATCTTGAGGAGGCCGACCTCGAGAGGGGGGTTGGGGGTGCCTTGCCTGTTTGCCTACTACGAGGCAGCCCAACTGAGCCAAATCATAAAGTGGCACTCAGACCCGGATCTCCGGAGATGGGTGGCCCTAGAGAAAGATTGTTGTGCGCCCATTGAGCTGCAGAACCTTATATGGTTACCTAAAAAGTGTTGGTCGGGAATTCAGACTCCGCTACAGGCTATATCAAACTCCTTGAAGGTTTGGGAGGCTACCAAATTTAAATGTTCTCTCACAACACTAAACTCCTTGATGACGCCCATTTGGGGTAATCCGGATTTTGCTCCAGGGATGGATCATTCACATTTCGCAAAACGGTTTCAATCAGGGTATATTAGACTAAATGATCTGGAGGGAAGACAGCATATCAAAACTTTTGATCATATCAAAGAAGAAAAAAACATGCCCAATACAGAATTTTTTAGATACCTCCAGATCAGGGCATTTTACAACAAAACCCCAATTCGGCCTAGGAGAACAAACTTCGAGCAGCTGTGTTCTAGAGGCACGGACACGAGGGGACTGACCTCTAGAATGTACAGGGAAGTAATCTGTCCAGAGACAAAAGACGAACCCCGACTTAGTTATATGAGACAATGGGAAGCCGACTTAGGAGAGACATTAGAGGACGAGGACTGGGACAGGATCCTACAGGCAGCAGCCAAAAGCTCGTTACCACGTTAAATGAGAACGCATACAAAGTCCTAATGCGGTGGTATTACACCCCAACAAAACTAGCCAAATTTGTCAGAGGTTACTCCCCGCTTTGTCCGAAGCGATGCGGAGAACGAGCTGACTTACGCCATATGCTGTGGTCTTGCACGAAGGTGGCTCCGATTTGGGCGGAAATTAGAGATTGGCTTCAAAGATTGATCGGAGTGGAGATCCCCCTGGACCCATGGCTGTTCCTGGTGGGCAGGCGGATCCAGGGGCTATCGAATGCCACTCATAAATTGATAGCACACTTAGCAACAGCCACCAGATGCGAGATCGCAGCATTATGGAAGCAACCGGAAGTACCAATTTTACCCAAAATTAGGAACAGAATTTGGTTTGTGTGCCGGATGGAACAATTGACGAGTTTGGTCAATGACTCCGGATCGAATTTTCTAAAAGTGTGGTCGCCCTGGCTGGCCCAAACAGACATCCCGGGAGTGGATGCCACCACAATCTTGCAATGATAACCATAAATGCGTTCTCCTCTAACCAAATGGATTCTCGACCACACAGTGACTAGGAAAACCCGAGGTATAGGGGAGCTCAAGGGCGTAGGGCCACTCCGGTGGACTGGCCGTTGACCTGGCACGCTGATACCAACAAAATACGGATAGAGAGGAAAGTGAAAAGAGCTGTATACGCCCAGCAGTGATCAAGGTCGCGTTCTGGACCCCCCCTCTCCGCCCCCCCCTCATCCTGTTACCCTGCCGTCATGTTTGTTGGTTTGTTAAGTCTGTCATGTGAGTCACGTTTAGTGTTTGGAAACAAAGAAATGGTGAAGTTACTAATGGATTGTGTTATAATGTATGCACCAAAACACCTAATAAAACCAAAGTTATAAAAAAAAACAAAAAAAAAACACCCACAATAAAATTACAGTTTGGATCCAAAACTACCCTAGGATTATCGGAGAATATACAGAGATGGCTCCGCAGAACCCCAAAAAGAAGAACGGAGGAGAAGAAAAAATCTGAGTAGGTCTAACTCAAGGACTGCCAAGGCAGAAATGGCGCCGAACTCAACTGCGGGCTCTGAATCGGAACGCGAGGATGATACGGCAGAAGGACCGGAACAATTAGCGTTTCGTCGATGTGATTTTGACAGACTGTATGGGATATGAAAACGCTTATCCATGTTGAAATGCAAGAATTGCGGAAACAGGTGCAGGGTATAGGAGAGAGAACTGGAGTACTGGAGGAAATGATGGCGACGACAACCAAAACTATAAAGAAATCTGAAAAAAAACGACGCATCTACAGACACAGATCAAGAAAAAATAGAGGAATGACCCCTAGTAATGCTGACCAGGAAAAGTCCATGTATTGAAGTATTATAACTTTTAAATCTTCATATTCCTCCAAACAAAAACAGCTTGATAAACTCAGGACTCCAATATCCAAAATGTTATTGTCCCTTTAAACACCACTACACATGGACTCCACTAGCCTACAACAGGTATATCTTATGTGGTAGCCAAAGTGGTTTTGAGAGCTGGATGATCACATGAATGAAGTAACAAATGTAATGAAGTTACTCACTGCTGACCGTGTGGAAATCCTGGTGCTGTCGGCGTGCTCCTACCAAGGAGTATCAGCATACAAAGGTTGTGGACGGCGGTGCAACTGCTGTTGGAAAAAATTGACCAGTAACTGAAAAAATTGACCAGTAACTGCAAAAAGAACTACAGTAGGTGCAAAAATGTATTGAAGGGACTTCCGGTGACGTCATCCAAGATGGTGGGTTAGTCAGGGAGCTCTGAGAACCCTCACGTATAAAACGACCAGAAAAGACGTTTTCCCCCCTCGAAACTAACAGCAAATAGCCCCAAAAGACGTCTGAATCCCACAGCATGCCCCAGAAGGCAAAAGCGCCAACTTCTAAAGGCGTCCCAAAATATTTCCAGCCGCAGCAAAAACGCGGCCCTGCGAGCATGCAGGGACCCTAAGATGGCGCCGAACACCACGCGGCCACATCCCCGCAGCGAGATGGAAGCATGCAGGCCGAGGAGCCAGCCCTAGAAAGGGAAATTACGCGCACTTACCTTGAGGAACTCCTCTCTAATATGCATGACAGGCTGCACAAAACCCTCAAGCAGGACCTCAGGGAAATGGTGACAGGCCTACGTGAACAGATGGGTAACCTCACACAGAGAGCTGACGATCTTGAAAGCAAGCTAGAAGAATCCGTGCAAGCTCAAGCGGCGGCAGATGATGAGATCATGCACCTGGGCGAAGAAGTCAGACTACTGAAGGACAGTATAGAAGACCAGGAGAACAGGGACGGAAGACAGAATCTCAGGATTCGGAATGTCCCGGAAACGGTTCTCCCTGAATTAATAAAACCTTATTTGACTGACCTCTTTAACACTTTATGCAAGGACCTGGATAAAAGAGATCTAGAAATAGATCGTGCGCACCGCGCACTAGGTCCCCGCTCGAATGACCCGAAACGAAGGCGGGACATCATAGTACGCCTCCATAGTTACTCCGCGAAGGAGAAAGTGATGGCGGCGAGCAGAGAGGCGAACAACCTGACCTTTAAAAACGAGCCAGTGCAGATATTCAGTGATCTCGCTAAGATCACAATTGAGCGCCGCCGGGAACTCAACCCACTCACCCAACTACTGCGGGAAAACAACATACCTTACCGGTGGGGATTTCCGTTCCGGCTTGTAGTAAGCAGAGGCGGGAAGCAGAGGTCCATCAGACTACCAGAGGAGATGCAGGGATTCGCCCGCGAACTAGGCCTGACGCTGCCACACGCACGTAACAACACGCGGAGGGAGCCACGAGAAGCAAGCCAGGAGCGGAGACCCATAAGAGCATCAGAGAGATTGGCCGGCCAGCAGGAACAACAGACCTGATCGCCCAGAGGAGCAGCCCTGGACCCAGAGCCCTTGCCTCCCCTCTGGAGGTTATGGAAAAAGCTGGCGTGTCTACACAGTCCCGTTTGTTGTTGTTTTATCAACCAGTTGACCGGAGAGACCCCAGCACCCCAGGGCTCGGTTTGTGGGAGCCAGCATGTGCACCTCTACAAACAGCATAGGCGAGTCGAGAAGCGCGGAGGCAGGAGAGGGGAAACTCGATCAACTTGGTAGCCTTACCGGCCAAGCCCCGCTGGGAACTCCTCGACCTACCCGTGGACACCGCCTAGATCAGGTTTGATTA